>CM055836.1:8524713-8788790 GCA_029582265.1 Zoroaster sp. YZ-2022
GACCCATGGGAACTATACTAAGTGTGCCACTGCAACAGAGGATACAACTTAATTTGATGACGCCCCCTCCCCCTCTCCCTCTCCGTCACCATTCCCCCTCACACCTCAATGATAATGCCTTCGCTGTGACCTTGCCCACACTGTGTGTGCAGCGTGTATAAGGCCTCGATAATTATAACTTGTGTGTCTGTTTACACGAACGAGGCGGAGCTATAAGTGCGCTTAGTGTGCATGGTTTTAGATCGGAGCATAAACGGTTCTCTGACCAAAATGCATGCACCGTTTATTAAATAGGTGGACAGTATTCATATTTCAGTATTGAAACACAAAGATCTCGGTGAGCTTTTTGCGTCTTCTCGTAGTTAATTGCTCGACATTTGAAGCATACAGAATACATCGTAGGCCTATCAAATTTCCAACGTATCTTTTGTCTTCAAATGGCGCAGCACAACTTAGGATATTTTCGAACCTTTTTACTAATTCTCTATGCGCTGTCGCAAGTATCAACGGCTTACGGGAAAACATCCATTACAAAATGGTGTGGTAAAGTGGATGTTGCCTTGGTGGATATGAATTTCTCATCAACTACTACCACAAACCACAAGCTCTGTCATCTAGCTTGCCTGAATTCAACGAATTGTCAGTCGGCTAACTACTGGTCTAAGACCCATCTGTGTGAATTCAACAATGCCTCACACTTCAATGTTTGTGGCCGATATTTGGTCGAGCAGCAAGGGTCAATCTATACCTTTATCGAAGCTGAGGTATGTATGATTTTTTGCCTGCTTGAGTAGTATAATGTGCCGCAAATCAGTCCTCTTTTAATCTACGGGAAATAGCTCATATAGGCCAGTTTTACGAAACAAACTGCAAGAGAAGGTTTTATTGCTGAAATGTGTTTAATGGACCCTGAGGTACATACACATCGAGTTAGGCCATGAGGGGCCATCTCGAAATTGCCTAATTTGCATAATTAAAAATGGCCGCCGTTGTGGATATATGTGGCTTGGTATCTTCTAAACGGTTGGTTTTGGGAATGTTTCTTAGAGTTGAATAGAAACATGCTATCAGCTACCTAAAAAACTAATTTATTTTTCATATTGACCATTATGTAAGTAGGCCAGGGGTCAATTTGGGTTAAAAAGGTCAATTTCACATTAACAAAAGACATACATACAACATATAAACGCGAGTTCTGGTTCCATGCATTTATCTCTCATTTATCAGGCCATATATTTAAATAACTGGTCTAGAACTATGTACAGAGCCCTGGTCGAGGGATGAAAGAAACCCAGCGTACACGATGGCTACAGTCCATGCCAATCTTCGCCCAGATTTCACTTGAGATGAAAAGTTCCCACCGAACCAGCGACAATAAAGATCTTGGTATGTCTAGAAGAAAGAAGGACTCTAAGGATACAAATAAGATCCATGAATACTTACAAGACTACAGCCCATTTTCTGAAAAAGATTTCCTCTACAACATCGTGTCAGGAATAACAGCACCACAATCAAATGCTCACCTTGCCAAAGATGTCGGTAATGCCATAATCAAGAAGATGGAAGGAAACACTGCAGCAACGTATGTCTTCAGTAAAAAAGATCAGGTGAAGACAATGGGCCACAAGATTGTTTCCGATGGTGTTGAACTAGAAGTTGACCCTCAGGCTCTGTTCCAGAGGCTTCTAGTAATCGCCAATAATAGCGATATCGACATCGATGGATTGATGTGCTACGAGCTGTCCGTATACCCACCGTCAATGTTCACCAGTAGTGGAGTTCCAAGAAATGCCGATAAGCCGCAACTTGTAGATGCTATTGCTAAGGACCATTTTGCAGCCAAAGAAGTAATACCAGTTGCTGCTGAATGTACAGTCTTTGATGGAGGATCTCTACTTCGGCGCATACAATGGGACAAAGGGGAAACGTATGCGGCTATAGCATCGAATATGTCTGCAATGTTAAAGTACTAGCCCAGTCATTGTCTTCAATGGATACGAGAACTTGGTTTCAACGAAAGAATCAACGCATAAGAAACGAGCAAAGGGTGTAACTGTAGCACCAGATGTACAAGTAAGACCACACCATCACTTCACACTAGAAAAGGATTCCTTCTTGGCCAACAAGAAGAACAAGCGAGCATTTATCAATCTGCTCTCAGAAACAATGAGCAACTCAAATATTCCTACAAAGCATGCCCCAGGAGACGCTGACCTCTTGATCGTCCAGGAAGCAGTGAACATGGCAACAACTCAAGTCACTCATGTCATCGCTGAGGACACAGATGTACTCATACTCCTCTGCTGTCACGTTAAAGAAAAACAGCAAACCACTGTTCATGGTTTCAGAAAAGGACAGTGCTAAACATCCTATTTGGAGCATATCACAGCTGAGAGCCACACTTGGAAATGATGTATGCAGATGCCTACCTTTTCTGCATGCCCTTTGCGGTTGTGACACTACATCAAGTCTGTTTTCGATCGGTAAAGGAGTTGTAGTTAAGAAGCAGAATGCCCTCTGTGGATATGCAGCACCATTCCTTTCAAGTTCATCTACCAACGAAGACATACAAAAGGCTGGGTGAACAAGCCCTAATCAGAGTTTACAGCAGTGACAAATACTGCACATCGTTAAATGAACTGCGGCAGAAGAAATTTAAATCCAAAAGGTGGTCAAGAGCCTAAAAGGTGTTGAAGTCAAGGTCTACCCCAACAAGCGATGCTGCCAAATACCACTCCTATCGGGTATACTACCAGACGCAGGTCTGGTTAGGTAACTCCATCTTCATCAACCAACGGATTGGGGCTGGAAGTCAACAGACGGCAAACTTTTACCATGTATGATGGACAGCAAACCAGCACCGGATGCATTGATGTCCATCATCAGATGCAAATGTAAAGGCTTTTGTGACAACCTAAAATGCTCGTGCAAGAAGAACGGCATATTCTGCACAGACTTCTGCGAAGTATGCCAAGATGGTATGTGTGTGAATGTGGAATTGGTAGACGAGGATCACGTACACCTTTGAACTTCAACGCATTCCCAATACAACATTTGGCTTTCATGACTGTTTTCCCCTATTTGCATTTGTTATCCATTCATTTGATACTTTTATCTCATATTGATACGTTATGGTTTATCATGGTTTGACAAAAACTACAATATATAAGATGAGTTCTATTAGTGACTACATTTTACCGTTTTTATGTAGGATGACAACATGAATATAATATAGATTTATGTTGAAGTATTTATGTGTTACATGTATGTATTATCATTATTATTAATAGTGCCAGCTAGTGTGCGTGTAGCATTTTCTGATCTGACACGTTATGTGTTGACTTTGCCATATTATATACATGTAGTATAATTGGTGCTTTCATAACATACGGTACCTAATACACTTCAACAATGTGCTGTGCCTGATAACGAGTTGCAGTATATTATATATTATATTGTATGATCCTAGTGTTTTAAAACATATTGATACCGACAGTTGGTGTCGTTTTTATGGTGCTTATTCTCACAGTGACACATTGTGTTGTTTTCATTAAATTGCTATTACACAAATTTAATGATTTAGTGTTAAAAGTGTTGTGTTCCTTTAAAAAAAATAAACAATGTGTTCGACACATGAAACTGGGTCATTTTATAAATTCGGGGTCCAAAAGTGTGACATTTTTGTGTCTCTGTTACACCTGAGGTGTATAATTTGACATGGAAATATCATTGAAATTGGCTTCAAACTATTTTTATTTGTTTGGCAAGTAATTTGCAGTACTTCATCACTCTTAGAAAATTAAAGAATGTGTTCTAAACTTACAAAATCATATGTCAGATGTGACAGGGACACGAAACAAATTGGACCCCAAATTTATAGAATGACCCAACTATAACTCGCATTTGTTATATGTCTTATTGATGTGAAATTGACATTTTTAACCCCAATTGACCCTTGACCCACTTACTCGAGGGTCAATATGTAAAATAAATTAGTTGTCTGGGTAGCCAATAGCATGTTTCTATTCAACTCTAACACAAACATGTACCCCAAAACCAACCCGTTTAGAAGATACCAAGCCACATATATCCACAATGGCGGCCATTTTTAATTATGCAAATTAGGCAATTTCGAGATGGCCCCTCATGGCCTAACTCGATGGGTATGTACCTCAGGGTCCATTAAACACATTTCAGCAATAAAACCTTCTCTTGCAGTTTGTTTCGTTAAAAAACTATATCCCGTAGATTATTATTGGCGTGTTGGCGGCAAAGTTTTTCGTATATCATTTCCACCTGTTCGTCGGTGAGGTCGCCGTACTGCGCGCAAGGCATCCTTGCTGTTTATTAAAATATAAAAAAACATTAATTAATATCACATGTTTTATATCATCCATGATTTTTTTCATTATAAGCACATGTCTGCGATTTCTTTATCCCTGTTTAATATCGTTTTAGTGTTAATAATGTAAACTGCGGTGGCGCAACCGTCATACAGACTCAAGACAGAGAGCTGATCAGTGATCACACGGGTTGGCATATTTTTGCTATATGGATTATCCGTGCACGCCATTTGACAAGTTTTTGATCAGTAGTAAATTGCCACTTGCTTTGTTTTTGTTTGTTTGTCTTTTTAAATTTTGTATTTAAGGTATGTTGAATGGATGGGAACTTCATCTTTGTTCAATTCACGCAACTTGTAATGAAACCATAAGTTGTATATTAGGGGTATAATTTTTAACTGTTAAACCATTAGTAACAGGAGTGTTAAAACTTCGTCTAATAAAGCAACGAAATTGTGTCAAACGTTTGATGACCAGTACATTTTCAAGATGTAGTTCCCGTCTAGTAATTTATTTAAAACATTGTTTTCATTAATTAACATTTAGTTACATTAAAATTCATAACTTTTTAAAATACTGCCTTTCGATCAACAAATTTATTTTGGGGATAATTGCCCACACTGCAAAATGGAAAGTTTCACCATCGCAGAAATCGATTGCGCAATACCACGTCCGCTCCATACATGCTTACCTCTGACCACGCCTCCCTTCTTAAAAGTGGTATGCCTCTGGCAAGGTATCTGCGATTTTTTCAAGAAAGAAAGAATTAACTAATTTTATAAAGAATTTATGGTCCATGATCGGAATGAACACACGATGTTTCACACTTCCTTGATCAAAATACAGGATTGGTAATTATCGAAAAATATTGACTAGTTTAAATCTGAAAGCTAACTGATTTTAAAGTTCCAATCCTCCAGAGAACCCATCCTCCAGAGAAATATTTCCGTGTGAAACACTCATTGCCAAAAGTCGAGGAAATAGCATTTGAAGACCCCCAAATTACCAATTAATTTATTAATCCATGAATCAATAATGTATGATATTTTGGCGAGAGGCGAGAGCATTAATTAATATCCTCTACACTCGGACACTCGGAAAGCACTGAGCATGCAGTGCTTATACACACGTCGGTGTAGGGCAAAATTAAATCAATTGTTTATCTCCCGACGCAAGAATTTCACCAATCTATAATATCCTCTAGTTTTCAACAATGGTTTCACACCATATAACCATGGAGGGGTCCTTTATAAATTTCTCCATGATTCCTCCATGTCGTGGTATTTCAAACTGAAATTTCATAGTATATGTGGCCTCAGGTGCAATGCGTTCCTTTAAGCTGAGCAGACCCTTGGATACTGCTGTTGCCTAGTAACAGCTTTGTGCAGCGGACTTGAGGGGTACATGCAGTCAGCTGACCAACCAAGCCACATACACTCAGCCCATTGTCCAGTAAGGTTGAAGATTGTACACATCATCAAGATATTGTGCTGTTCTTCATTGCATAGCAACTTTCCACTGATGATTAGGCAGGGGTGAGTGTACTTTTATTAGGCGTTCATTTAAATGTAAGGAACCTTACTTTATTTGTCTTTTGTGTTTTTTGGAGTTAAACGGTAAATAATTAACTCTTCTATTGATTATTTTAACTATTGTTTTCTTTTACAGTTGATTGTGTATAATTTTATACAGTTATTTTGATGTTTACTTATTATTGTTAATATTTTTTTTAATATTTTTGTTCATTCACTCATCAACATTTTTTATTGAGTAATAAATCACCGTACTCGCAGAAGAACCTTATGTGTCACATATATAATCAGTAAACAAGCTTTCTTTCAAAACAACAGAGATGAATATTGGCATGACGTACTTGGTTGTATACCTCCACAAAACACTTTCACGAAGAAAGGATTACGGCCCCCATGCGTTTGAATGCAGTGAACCTATCTACGGAAGCTTGAATTGCCTTCACGTTACTGCAATACTGAGATAATTTATCTCGGAAACAAGTTTTTTTTTTTCATGGAAACACAGAATACAACGATGAAATATCTCAGAAACACATATTTCTTTAAAAGAAAAGTGGAATTCAATGATAAGGTCTACCTTATCATTGAATTCCACATTTCTTTTAAAGAAATATGTATTTCTGAGATATTTTATCGTTGTATTCTGTGTTTCCATGAAAAATAACCTTGTTTCTGAGATAAATTATCGCAGTAACGTGAAGGCAATCCAAGCTTCCGTACCTATCTGTTGTTACAATATGCAAATTTTCAGATTCGAGTGCTGATTGGAGACAGTGTGTGGATTGAGCGCGCGCGCGTGTGATCGATCCAGTTTCACCTAGCAGGCTATGTGTGTACTGTACGTGTAGGTGTATACCAGCCATGCATTTTTCAAACACGATGTGCGTTCATTTAAATTTGGAGAGTGGACTTGGAAGACGTAAGTAAGTGCCGGTCGGTTAATATTCCTTAAAATCCTTACAATTATTACTTTTTTACTTAACCTGGCATGCATATGTACAATTACATAAGATAGAAGCATCATTTATATATTTGATTTTTGTTTAAGGAGTCTATCATGAAATCATGAAGGTTTTGGTTACATGATTTTGATTGCACAGGCAACTGTCTTGAGGCAGCCCACGTGTTTCTAACTGACTGGTACACTGTATGGGTCGTACTATAGCATGCAACTAACGAAAACGGGTCCAACTAAAAAGCGTGAAGGACAGATTCGCAGCGTCAAGGGCTGGATTCGCCGTCAAGGCCTACATCACAAGGCGACAAGGGTTTTTCTCAGACTACAACGAGTAGAAATAGCAGAAACGGTACAGTCCTATATGTACATGTTGTATGCTCACGGAAAAGGCAAAATGGCTGCGTAAATGTTAAGTTAAAATTCACATTTTTTCATGGTAAAAAAACCTACAAATTCCTCCAAAAATATTTGTATATCCTCCAGATATTTAACCCTTTTTCACATGTTGTTCGCTATTTATGGCATTACATCTCTAACATTGTCCAGTTGATTTTTTGCATGCGTTTGAAAACTTTATTTGTTTTAATTATTGATCTTGATCATTAAAACCCTCCTATGCCCAGGCTGAAATTTGGCCCAGCCAGCAAGGCACTCACAGACAGTCACTTGAGTATTTTTGGTTGCATTGCCAATAGGTCAAACCACAGAGTCACACATGTGTATGTACTGTCAAGTGGTTTTGGTTTGACCTCCTAGCCACATGTCCTTGCATTTATTTGAGTGCACTGCACAAAGTCAATGGGTTGGGAGTTACATACAAATTTCGAGTGTATTTGAGTGCACTGCACAAATTCAATGGGTTGGGAGTTACATGCAAATTTTGAGTGTATTTGAGTGCACTGCACAAAGTCAATGGGTTAAGAGAGACATAAACATTTTGAGTGTCTTTGAGTGTTAAACCTATAGGAGGGTTATGTAAAGATTCATTGCAACTCACCTTCCCCAACATAATGTCCTTGAAAAATTGCTTGTTTTTATTCAAGGCTTCCAAGATGGTACCATCTGTTATTGTACTGAGGCATCTGGAAAAACAGAATCATGATTATGGAGGATCATTATACACTTGGGCAATATGGTGAATATGTGACGCCGTATGTCAAAACAATTGGGCAAGAGGTAATTTTGAGTTATTGAAATAATTTTATTAGTAAAATATAGACCTTGCACTTTACAATGCCGCTCCTTTTTTTCAAATCGGATATTCGGAAAGAATGTCGTATCAGGCCGCCACTTTTTAAGGGTTTTTTTGGAATTTTTTTGCAACCACAAACCAGTTAAAAAATCATATCGATGTTTGGTTGTACAGAAAGCTACAACTATCTTTAAAATCCACTTTTATGATGGTTTTCGGACTTGATTTCCCTTCTAAAAAAATCCTCCCCTTCAGAAAATAGAAGGATCCTATTATAGTTGCCACTACTCATGTACAATTACTGTGTTGGTCACTAATTGTGGAGTTTACAAGATCAGACTGACATGACTGAGGAAGTCATCTTATACCAAAAATGCCTGACTTTTCATGAAATAAATATCCTGGAATAATTTGAAGTTTATGTCCATCATCATCCATATGTTCTCCATCTTACCAGGTAGGTAAGATTACATTATTGGTTATATTTAATGAAAAATAGTGGCGGCCAGATACGACATTCTACCCGGATATTCCATAGCGAAGTTATTAAGATTTTAAATCGGACTGTCCAAAACATCGAAACTTGAGTTTGAGAAAGTTTCTCAAACTTTAAAGGGCTATTATCTCTGAACCAGTATATAATGTGTACAGTTTTATATGTACTATTAAATCAAATGCCCACATAATTCTTCGTTTTGGAAATGTGTTGACATTGTTGATGTATGCATATGTACACAAACAATTTATCAATTTCAGGGAACTGGTATGTGTAAAGTAGGTGCATATAAACCAACAGAATGAAAATTTAAAAACCGGATACCAACCAATTTTATAATTTAAAAAGTATTTCCGTTCAGTATATGGTATTGTTAATTTTTCAGAGCTCTTATCCTGGTTCTAAAGATTCTGTTAATTATTAAATCATATGTAAGAGACAAGGTATCATGCGGAAACAGTAACCTAATGTTCCTTGAACATGAATATGAAAAGTCTGAAATGATTGCCAATAGCAGTTAAAGTTATTAAATGTTTTTATTAATGGGAATAACAGTGTGAAGACTGGGTCATCACACTGCTTTTCCCCAATTCTATAGTTAGATTGAGTGAAAACTAGGCAATGGTGCTCTTTAAAACCTATGAAGACATTCAGTGGTACTACCCCAAGCTCAGTAAATTGTTTTGTACAATATTTTCAAATTCTACTTAAATTTACCTTAGTTTGTCACTCTTGCTGACATGTATTTCTGCAAATTAAAATAAACATAACAACTTGCAATTCACTGAAATACATCATTTTAAATAATAAATTCTAGCAAACAGAGTTGGAACCTACTGGGCGCTTGCAGCTCACCAATTGAGGGCACGCTTCATGCAACGAGGCTGGCGCTGTAACCCTGAAATCGATGTAATTTTAGAGCTGATAACCACAGGTACATGTATGTAACCCTCGACAAGTATCACAATAAGTTGCACAATTCATTTGCATGTACTTCTGAAGTAGTTCGCTTTTTGTTTCTCACTTCCAAAAGCTAAGAAGATTGTACTAATTTTCTTTCCATGGAATTTCTGAATTGAGTCACAATGGCAAATTTTTTAATCGTGATATATTTTGTTAATCGCGATTTGCCGATATTTCTAAGTTAAAAAGGTTTATTTATTTATTTATTTATTTATTTCCTTTATTTACCCACACTGTAAAATATACCGTAATTTTACGCCGAAAAGTTTGTAAATTCTACGGTAAATTACCGTAATCATCCCTTTCTCAATGTTTTACGGCCGAAACCCGTATTATGGCCACTCCCATTGCACTCTGGGATATATCCAATATGTAAATGATCTGACCTTACTTTGACATAGCTTTGCGCTCGAATCATTTCCAATGTTTAAATATTTAAAAACGGGTGATTTCAGGCCATTTTCAAATAATTTATTGTTAATTTTATGATTAAAAAGGTAAGATTTTGATGTTCTTTTCTATGTTTAAGTAAAAAAGTACATTCAAAATTTAAAATATTGAAATATAGATTATAATTGCATGCCACCATGACTAAAAAGAGTTTCGAAAAGACAGTATATATAAAGGATACATGTTCTGTACATTAGTAACCGGAGAGGATCAGGAGTGGTTGAAAAAAGAACCAGACTACGTGTACGTGTAGGTAAGTGAAAGACATTGTGTACAATAAACAGTTGCATTGATCAATTCCAGTATCTGCAGATCCATCCCATAGCTGATGCAGCGGTCCATCCATAGAAAAGTCCCGTTAAATGTACGGCACAATTTGTAAAACTTCCACCGTAAAAATTACGGTGCTTTACCTGGCAGCTAGGGTGCCAGTAAAAAACGGTAAAAAGCATTAAAAATTACGGTTACCAAATACGTTAACCGTAGTATTAACATACTTTTCACCGTAAAAAATAATGGTTTAACGTAAAATATAATACGGTCCACACGTAAAAAATACGGTAGAAAGGTGGCAACTCGCTGCACGACTTTCGACCGTAAATTTTACGGGTAATATTTTACAGTGCAGGGTGAGCCAAATCAGTAAAAAACTGGTTTCCATTTGGGCCCTGCGTTTAAAAATATATTAAAATGTATATAGAATAAAGTGTATTTAGAATATAATGTATACAGAGTATCATTATTATTATTATTTTTTTTAAATAAATGAAATTAAAACATTCTAGATAAAAACAAAAAATGACTCATGATAAAAACAATTAAGATAAGTAACTAATGAACTACACAAATTTACTATAAGAGACTACAGAACTAAATATTGATGTATAAAAAAATGAAAGCATACTCAATGAACAGTAATTAAAAAATAAAAAATGTAAACGATGTAAAAGAAAAAACGGAGTGGTAAGACAATGAGAGACGACAATAAAAACATGAACTGCATAATTAAGAAGTAAAAAATAAACGTTATCATAAAACAATAATTATTACATATGTACAAATATAAATTAAGCTGTTAAAAATTTAAAGAGTTCTGATTTAAAAACAGAAAGGGATTTAATTTTTCTCAGATGTTTTGGCAAATCGTTCCACATTTTTGCTCCAGAAATAGCAAGGCTCGAGCGAAAGCTTTTTTTTCTAGCCAAAGGAATCCTTAGAGTAAAATCATCATTTTGTCTTGTAGTGCAGTTGTGGGAAAAATGGGAAAATACGTTTGCCATTTACTCACAAATTATGTAAGCACTTATACACAATGATCTGTTTTTTAAAACAAACTCTGTCGGCAAAAGATAACCAATTCAACTCTTTAAACATATCAGCAGAAGCAGTTCGGAAAGGACAACCAATAATTAATCTGGCGGCTCTTTTCAGTAGTTTGTTGAGCAAGTTATTATGTAGATTGTATCGGCCTCCCCAAATCGTACAACAGTAGTCCAAACTTGGCATAACAAAGGTTTTAACTAGAGTGTGCAGACTGCTTTTTGGAATGTTGTGGCGAATTCTGCTTAACATGGCTAGTTTAGAAGAAACCTTCTTTTTAATATAGGCCTAATCGATATGAGGAAACCATGTAAGTGATTCATCAATAATAACGCCCAAACACTTATAAGAGGTAACCTTTTCCACAGAGTCGTTGTTAATGACAATATTAAGATTAGTTGAGGCTACCTTGTATCTAGAGCCAATTACCATAGTTTTCGTTTTTGTAGCGTTAATTGTCAACTTATTCCCAGTAGCCCAATCGTGAATATTTGCCATTGCTACGTTAAGGCTATGTTCAATTTCGTCACGACTGGAGGAACTACATGTTATTGTCGAGTCATCTGCGTACATGTGCAACTGGCAGTTCTTAGGAATGCACTGTGGGAGACCACTCGTGTAAATTATGAATAAGAGGTCCTAAAATTGATCCCTGTGGAACGCCAGTTCTGAGAGGGAGAGAACAGCATTTTTGTATGTAAACTAATTGTTTGCGATCGGCTAAATGACTTAAACCAGTTCATAACTGAGGCAGATAAATTCATCGAATGTAGCTTCTCCAATAAAATGTTGTGATCTACTGAATCAAATGCTTTGCTTAGATCAATGAAAACAGCACCAGTGATTTCCCCATGCTCTACCGCATGAAGACATTTATTAATGAATTCATGTAGAGTGGTCTCTGTTGAATGCAGGGGTCTGAAACCCGATTGGCAAGAGGGAATCATATTGTGTTCATCAAGGTAGGAATACAACTCACTGTGTACTGCCCTCTCCAAAATTTTGGAGACGATCGGAAGAATGGAAATTGCTTAATGGTGTCCAAATTTACTTGAAAGGGTGTCTAAATTGTTCACTTACAATACTTTCAACATGTAAATGACAGATGAAAATTAAAACAGGGTGACCAAAAGACACCCAGACACCCTTCTAGCTAACACTATGTGAACAGCGGGCCTCCCAGCAAAACCTACATGTATAAAACCTATAACGGATATATACCTTTGTATTTTTCGGTGTTTAGGGTGTGCCTGATTTTGTCGGCCACTTGTTTATCGCTGAAGCTTCTCAGTTGTGGCATTTGATCTTTGATGTATCTTGCCTGAATTTGGAGAAGAAAATGACACTTGAAGGGAAAGGTTTGATGGTTTTCAGTAAGTTTAGGATGAAGTAGTTACAAGCATGCATGGTTGCAAAAATGCTTGTGGATAAATATGGTTGAAATGGCACAACCGTATGACACAACCGCATTTATGTCCAGATTTTCATTATCCTATACCCCTGAAACAGTTTGTAACGGAAGAGTATTTATATATTATGTACATTTTGACAGTACACAATCCTGAATTTTCAGTGTCTGTCATATAATTTTGGCTGGCAAATGCATCCACGCAGCACATTTGTTCCATTTTTTCCCTATTTTTCCCTACGAAGTACAAGACAGTTATGCATTGTAACCAGGCAGTTATGTATAATGGTTTTGCATGGTTGTAATTCACTTACAGAATTCATAGTGGTGGCAGTAGGATCCATTTTTGTATACTGGGCATGTAGCTCCATCAATCTTCTTACTTGTGATGGTGTGTACACTGTCCGTTGTTTCCTTAGTCCATAGCACCCATTAACCTGTGAAGTATCATATGAAGATCTTGACCATTAATGTGCATTTTGTTGTAATTCCCGGGCAGTTTTTTTTATGAGATGTGACTTGGACTTGAGGCACATTTTGATAGAGTAGACCATCTGGTCTCAGACTTAGCCCGTGGGTTGGGGATTGGGGGGAGGGGGGGTGGCTATCTTAGTTCTAAAATTGAAAATTAGTCTCACATCCCCTTTACCCACTAAACGTCCCACTGTGGTCACGGGGGGTTTGAATGCACTATGGACAATAATGTTCTTCCAGCACTGACGGTCTCAAGAATTTTCACTTTTTAAAGAGGAATAAATATTACCAGACATGCGGTAGAAGGATTTGGAGAAGTTTAATCTTTTTTAAATAAAATAAAACAATTTAAATATGAAAAGAAAATTATGTACCAATAACAAAATGAGGATGTACAAAAGGTAAGGGAGATAATATAAACAAATATTGGAAGAGACAAGTTGTACCAAGCAAAAGCCACAACATGAATACAAAAAGTATGGAAATATCGCAGAAAGAAGAGTCACAAATTTGGGGCATTTTAAGTGTCTCTTTTGTTAAATGTTTTTATTAATGGGAATAACAGTGTGAACACCCAGTCTTCAATGCTGATAACGGGTTGGGGGCTGGCTACTGTTAATGGACCAACCCGAAGGTGAGGTCCATTAACAGCGGCCAGCCCCCCAAACTGGTCACTACCAGGTAGTGGGAAAACTGGGTTCTCACACTGTTCTTAACCCTAACTCCCTAAGCATTGTTAGTGAACAATAAAAATCCTTCAAAATCCTCCAACTGCCTTTGTTGTCTAGGGAGTTAGGGTTAATGCATTAATGTTAAAAGCTTTTCTCACCTGGAGTTGCTGTTGCTGTTGCTGTTGCCTAGATAGAGTGGGAATTTCCCTTTGAGGTTGATCCTGCTAGAAAAAAAAATCAATTAATTTAATTTACATAATAGTATGCAAGTACTTTTCTTAAATAAGTTGAGCATCATTTTTTTCATCCATCTTTAATAGTTTGTATAGAAATTATAAATGTCCGCAGTGCATTCAACCCCCAACCCCCTTTATAACTGCGAGGTTGATCATGCCAGACAAAAATACTCAGGATTTTGTTCAATGCTGATAACGGGTTGGTGAGGTCCATTAACAGCGGCCAGCCCCCTAACTGGTCACTACCAGGTAGTGGGAAAACTGGGTCCTCACACTGTTCTTAATGCATTAATGTTAAAAGCTTTTCTTACTTGTTGCTGTTGCTGTTGCCTAGATAGAGTGGGAATTTCCCTTTGAGGTTGATCCTGATAGAAAAAAATCAATTAATTTAATTTACATAATAGTATGCAAGTACTTTTCTTAAATAAGTTGAGCATCATTTTTTCATCCATCTTTAATAGTTTGTATAGAAATTATAAATGTCAATATTATTTATTTGGCAGAAATGCAATTTTCTAACCACCTGGGACCAATATATTGGCACTACTAATCACAACATTCTGTGGTTACAGCCCATAGAAATATTTGCTTTACGGGGCACGGTAAGCACAGAAATCTATTGTAAAAAAGTTATTTGTATGTACACACGGGACTGTTGTTGGGGAGATGTTTCTATAACCACATTCTTTGTGGGTAAATATGAATTGAAGAATAGTTATGTATTGGAATATTTTGTGGGTTTGTAAAATGGATATTGTGTTAAAAAAAAAATTGTATAAAGGTATTAACCAGTTCACGTCGGAGGCCGTGTATACACGCAATTTTTTTTGGGACAGCGGATCGGAGAGCGTCTAAACACGCCACAGCATTCTCGGGAATATTTGTATAGATTCCCGGTCGACGTGGCAACGAGCCATAAGCATACGGTTGGAGGATTTTGAAGGATTTTTATTGTTCAGTAACAATGCTTAGGGAGTTAGGGTTATAGATATAAGGTATTCATTATTTGATATACATATACATTTTTATCCCAGGGAGGGAGGGAGTCCTAATCTTTCCCATTTGTACAGCACAAAGTAATTCATTATGTGGTTGGGCAAAATCACAAAAACCCACAGAATAACCACAACTGCGGTTATTCTGTGGTTGGGACAATTTTGTTTCGTCAGTTTGTGGGTATTTATCATTCTGTGTTTGTGGTTAAAATGTGGATTGCTTGTCGGTAATCCAAAAGTTCAGTGAACTGCATATAACATTGAAATCGTTTACAATTTTCAAATGGCCAGAGTTTTTCCTGTGTAAGAGCTGTGCCTTTGAATGTTTCACAGAGTAACTTGTATAATGTTATTGTTCATTAACGGTCAAGTATGCGTCGTATTTTAACAAATTAAAAAATACTTTAAAATTGTACAATTTATCATTCTGTGGTTGTGCACAATCTTATTTTGAGATGGGCAAGGGCCTTCATTTCTAAAGCCTGGACAAAAAAATGCTCTTTTACGATAAAAACAATCAAGTTTTGTGTTTTTTCATTTTAAAATAACTAATGGGATGCTTTTTGTTATATAGCTTGTTTAACTGGCTTATAAGTTTGCTTAAAGTTAAGAAAGCACACGGGATATTTAGTCAATCCCTTCATGCCACATACTGAGCATTACTACATAACATCTACACTATCCACAATACTATCTATTGACTGGTCTACAGTCTATTTCCCCCCAAATGTTGCCTGAACACATCCCCACAGGGGTTGGGGGTACGCCAGTGTCCCCAAATCACCCCAACTGGATCCTTGTGTTGTGGCACTAACTCATTAGGTTTACCTATATCACCAGTCTGTAATATTTTTTGCCGATAAATCACTATGATGACCTTTTAAACTTGTGTCAATCTAGCCAAAGTTTACCCTATAATTATGCGCAGCCCCCCCCCCCACGCAACATTGAAAGATGTCAAACTCTTTAATATAGTTACTTGATTCAAATTGTTTTATTTCAGTATCATTATGTGTGACAATCAACTTCAACAAAGTTCATACAACAACAATCAAGTTAAACTCTGATTTTTGAATTCTTGACCTATAATTTTATGAGGCATAAAAACACCTAGAATTCATAGCTAAAATGGAAAAAAAATTACACTCCTGTTATCTCACCCCTACTCTCTTCCATTTCTTTCCATTTCTTTCCATTTCTTTCCATTAACTCAAAGGAAATATTTCAACAATTTTAAAAACTATCCAGCATCTCTAAACATTTATGGAGAATTCAACCAATTAGTTTTAAAAATTCTAAATTGATCTGGAATTTAATAATCATTCCATAACTGCCTTAACATTTTCCAGTCATCAAAATACATTCTCAGGAAAATTTTAAGTTTTCGGGTGGATTATTGTGGGTTTTGTTTTGGCAAAGTACTTTATTAAACTAACCTGTGAAAATGTCAGTGTTTTTTGGAGGGGCAGCATTGAAAAAAACGTTTTCTTTTATGAGAAACTTTTTGTGAGAATCAAAATAAGCAGCAGTGCTTTCTAGATTTTTTAAAGATTACAGTATTATTTTGGAAATATTTCTCTGGAGGCCATGTAAGCTTTCAGATTATCAAAACAAAAACTGTTCCAATCCTTTTCACCCTTAAGAACATTTCCACAAAAATGAAGAAAATCTTAAAAGTACAGAAATACAATTTAATTTAAGGAAATCCAATGACATTTCTGGAAATTTACCACAACACTTAGAGTTTTACAAAACATTCTTCAAATTTTAGAATAAATCTTGATATCAGAACACCTTTTGGAATATTTGTTCTCCAGAAATTCAATTCCTAATACAGATGAGGAATGATTTTGTGGAAGCATTTTCATGTGATGGAAATTATAGAAAATCTGAAAATCCAGAGATATATTTCAATTAAAGCTACACTCTTGTTGCTTTTAAAACCAGTTGACAATTTGTAGCACGAATTATGCATGAACTGCATGTTGATCAATTTGTGCCACCTGTGTCGTCTGCTGCTGCATAAACAATAATCTGCATCAGGGTGGTGGGCATGCCCCCAGTTTGAAATTAAGTAGCACGCGGTTCATGCAGAATTTGTGGCCCGATTTGACAACTAGCTTCAACAGTTTACAAGAGTGCACCTTAAAAGTTCACTAAATTTTAAGAAACTGGATAACGTTTCTTGAAATTTGCCAGAACATTAAGTTAAACTTGACATACGCAATATTTGGGGAAATATATTTTTTTCCTAAAATTCTATTCCTAAAACCAAATCTTGAATAATTTTGTAATGAAAATGTGAACCTCTGCCATTGACCAACCCATTAACCCTTTCATTACCAGCCAGTTATGGCAGAGATTACCCTTCTTTACCACAGTAATTAGGAGCCCAATGTCACTTGAGCACCAGTGGGTTTTACACAATTTCATTGAAGTGCGCCCTCACACGGCAGGAATACACTTTTTTAACTTTCTCATTTGTATGTAAAAATGAGTATACAAAAGGGAAGAAAACATTGTGCAAAAGCTAAATATTTGGATCAGTATTTACACTAAAGTAAAGTAATACAAATGGGTGATATTTCATGCAAATACGGTACAGGTATAAGATTTTGTTTCCATGTGAAAAACAACTTGGATGAGATTTTGGGGGATTTTTTTTGGTTATCTACTTGGAAATGAACCATTTACTTGTATTCAGTGTAAATACATCACAATCCATGCTAACACCCCCCCCCCCCAATTCAATGTTGGTTTGGACTAATCTGCAGATTTTTTAAGTGTAAAAGCAAAACAATTAAATATTTGGATCAGTATTTACACTAAAGTAAAGTAATACAAATGGGTGATATTTCATGCAAATACGGTACAGGTATAAGATTTTTTTTCCATGTGAAAAACAACTTGGATGAGATTTTGGGGGATTTTTTTTGGTTATCTACTTGGAAATGAACCATTTACTTGTATTCAGTGTAAATACATCACAATCCATGCTAACACCCCCCCCCCCCCCCGAATTCAATGTTGGTTTGGACTGTAATCTGCGGCTTGTCCGACCATTCCCAACATTGAACGGGGGGGGGGGGGTTTGAAGGCAAATAGTATAGATTTACAATCAAGTGATGTGGTATTTCTCAAAGCAAGGAACTATGCACATAGGTTGGGCACATTGTTTACAGATCATCTTTGTTTGTTTTCGCCTGCCTAATTTTCGGTTACTGCAAACAATGCAGTCGCGTTTCTTTCCATTGGGGTTTTTGCCAGGATAGTGCTGTTGCCCTGTCAACTCAATAGGAATATGGTATCTCAACTGACTTGTTGCGTTACGTTCCCAACCCAACAGCAAGCCCTGTACAATCCCTACACGAAAATCAAGGTTACTGACATTTTTGTTCCCTGCTATGCTGGTGAATATTACTCTGCTATTGACAATACAAATATTCAGCATATGGAAAAAAACTCTTTTCCACCATTTCAAGCTTCTGTGTGTATGATTGTAGTACTGAAAACATTGGTTGGCAAGATCAGTTCCACCCATGTTTTTGTTGTAATCTTCAATACAATTGGGCTTCATAACATCACAAAATCCACTTGTGCTTTTATTACACCGAATTTGCTTTTTGGACAAATCAGTGTTGCCTACATTAGTTAAAAGTGTTACAGATTTTTTGTCTTGCCAAACGATACACAATTGCCCACCTTTCACCAAAAAAAATGGGTCATCTCCTTTCTTCATTTTATGTTTTTTGGGGTTTGCGGCCTGGGGTATTCCCTGTGTAGTGTAACAAACAGTTCCACAACATCCGAATCCTAGTTTAGCAAGTTTAGCTACACTGCAAATTTGTTGGTCACAAATTCTGTTGGTTAAACGTATTACTAACTTGTTGGTTAAAAATATTGGCAGTTGGTTAAACGAAATCATTGCCCAACACGTTTGGGCAGACTTGACCAAATTGTTGGTTAACTGGATGGTCCAATGTTTATATCAAGTGGTTGTGCAAAGAGTTGCCGATAAGTTGGTCAAAATTATCACGCGACCTCACTTTTTAAAGGGACTTTTTATTAACCAATGGTGTTGGGCACACACTGCAGCAGGGTGTGTTGGGCAAAGTTCCCGGGATTGGCGCATTCACTCCCGTTAACGCGCGCGCGCGAAACACACATTCTGCACATACCACCACCGGTACACTACACACCATGGCAGACGATCAAGGTCAGCAGCAGGTCGCAGATCTCCTTCGAGATTGGGGCATGGAATGCCTCATTGAAACTTTCTCAGGTAAGATATTAACAACAAAACCAATATATAATACCCATAGAAGCTACTGAGCCATGTGTTTAAGTGACACACCGTTTTGTTTTCAGTACAAAAGAATAAGTAGGCACGAGATTCCGCCGTGCATGATTCATGTACACACCACCGTTCGCACCCATTGAAACTTGTGCTGAACATCGGTCCGTAAAATCGTTAGCTATCTGCAACGGATTCCATGTAGATTATAATCCGCTGCAATCTTTGCCATCGCTTGCGATAATGCAAAAAGGTATATATTTTATCAAATAACTTCAAAACGAAGGCATAGTGGAGTAAAACGGAGGTGTAGTTAGCTCTCTTCCTTCCTCCATGGTACAGGCTCTGCATGCAAGCCTGTGCTATAATATAAATAGACAGGGGAGGTCATGACTTTTCTATTGGTGTGTGTATACGCGCCGCGATACGGCAATGCATTTTGGGCAGCGATGGCGGTTCAAAAAGGGCATGTTTATCGGTCTTTTGTGAGTTGTTGACAAACATTCTGTGGTAAATAGGACACAAACACGCTTCAAAAATTTTCTTTATTTTAAACAGCAAGAAAGATTTAGGCAACCTAAAAATCCTGAAATCCAAAAATCGTTTTTTCTAAGGTTTTTTCATTATGTTTGAGCTTCGGTTTCAAATTACAGGTACATGTAAAACTCCCTTGGGGGACATTCATCATCTGGAGCGGTCACATTTATTTTTCTCTTACCCCTCATATGGGCTTTAAATAGTTTCATCTGTAAAAAAAAAGAAAGAAGATGCCCACCTCACATGCGCATCAAATATGGACTCTTCCATTTTGTTGGACAGGGATTTTGTTATTCTACAAAGGAGGGATGCATTGGAGCTATACTAAAGTGGTACATGACAATTTAATTTTGGTAATTATTATTTATGTGTAATATTATAGCATGTGTGATGTCGTCAACCTGGTCCAAAGCCACACATCTTGCATCCAAGCATCAGAGCATACAGAGCATATACCCACAGCCAAGCTGCAAAACTTGAAGCATGTGAAGAATAAAGTGACTGAAATTTGTTCATGGTTCCTACAGACTCACCTTAACAGTTATGTTAATTAAAAAATCACAAGGCATTTTAAAGACCTTGAAAGTTCCTTAAAAGTACTTGAAAAAAAGGTAAAAAGATGTGTTTACATGTTTAAAAACGTCAACATTGTTTGAACTTTTGCAACAGGGTCATTCCATGCCAACTCAACAATGGAGTTCACTGTCAAATCTTAGATTTTTTTCTCTTTTGGTGTACTGAAAGATACTTATGAGAAAAGCAAATTCTGAAAATTTGAGGTCTCTACTTTGTTTTGTTCTAGCGCACCATCATTTTTGAAATATGAGGGGGTGTCAGCGAAAAAATGTTTAAAAAAATGTGTAACGTGACAAAAACCATGGCATGAAATGACCTAATATGTATTTTTATGTATTTGTATGTGCAGCTGATTTTCCTAGACAAGCTGTATAGCTTGAGAATTACATGAGAAGAATAAAGGTTTGTTCATGGTTCGTACATAATCACCTTAAAAGTTCTTTAAGAAATTTTAATTATTTCAAAAAGCATTTTAAAGTCTTCCTTTGAAAGTTCTCTTGAAAGTGTTTGAAAATTAAAAAAAAATATATATAAAGATGTACACTTGAAAGAATGATAGCAATACATCAGAATATATGCACAAAAAACTTGACATTGTTTGAACTTTTGCAGCTGTTTAAATTTCCCAGCCAAGCTGCAATATATTTGTGACTGGTTCTATTATTTAATGTTGAGAAAAGGGCTGAAAGGTCAAAAGTGCATTTTTGGTAATCCTCAGATATTATTCTTATTTATTGGTGTCTACTTTACATAAATAACACACTTGGTTACTTGTACTTGCGGGCCAGCTCCTCACAAAGCCTTAAAAATTATTGGGGTCTACACAGTAGGCCACAGAAGTATGAGAAGTGATTTTAGTTAATGCTGATTATGATCCTTATGCGTAAAATTATAAACAAATTGGGTCAAAGGTCATACAAAGGTCAAACATTAAGACAATTGAAAAGCATGTCAAATTGTTTGTCTTCGCATATGGATTCACAATATAATTGTTGCTATGTCTGATGTACAGTTTTGGATTTTAGAGTAAAAATAGCCAAAATGGAAAAAAAAAAGTATTTTCGGGTTGAACAGGGGTAAACAATTTCAATCTCCTGTTAAATATTGTAAAAACATATCAAATTGTTTGTCTCGGCGAAAGGCCATATTTGTAGGTCTACAAATCAATTAAATTTTTTTAAAGAAATTTATTAAAGGGTATGAAACTTGCTAATATGAGTTGTGAATTTAAAACTTTGGATTGTTGTATATAGAGTTACTTGTATTGTATTGTATTCTTTAGATGTTGAATTTATGCTGAATAAATTGAATTTACAAACTCCAAGATGTTGTTTGCAGCTGTTTAATTATTATTAACAAATTGTTGGTCATATTATGCCCAACAATTGGATTAAAGGAGTAACCAACAGATAATCAATTGCTACTTTTGTTGGGTAACAACCTTTGCCCAACACCTTTGCCCAACGTTGGTTCAAATATCAACTGTCTAAATTATTGGGTAAAATTTTAACCAACATTTTGGTAAACAAAGTTGCCCAACTCTTAGTCAATTGTCATCACCCAAACGTTGGGTAAAATGATTTGACCAACTTGTTTTGTCAAAGTGTTCACCCAACTATTGGATAAAAGTTATTGCCCAACTACTGTTGGTTAAGCTATGCCCAATAATTTAGACAGTTGATATGTGAACCAACATTGGGCAAAAATGTTGGGCAAATTTTGACCAACAAGATTTGCAGTGTACAAGAGCTGGGCTAGTATAGTAATTATCACAATATATTACGTATCCCTTATTCTTAAGTCCATGGACCAGATCAATGACGACTTTTCCTGCAACTGTTGGGTTTGGCGGATGGCAGTCTGATGACTTGAAATCTACGTCTGCATCATAAACAGTTTGGGTGTCGTCGGCTCCTGTGTACAGTTTCCAAGCACACGTGTAGCCTGTTTTGGACTCGTTCAGGGAGAAGGCTTTAATACCCCGTTTGATAGGTTTGTTAGGCATGTACTGAACAAAACTTAATCGTCCCTTGAATTTCAACATACTCTCGTCTGGAGACAGATTCTGCGCAGGGTTATACAGGTTGAGAAACTTCTGGACGAGGACTTCTATCAAGGGCCGAACTTTGGAAAGTTTGTCCAGTTTAGCCAAGGCTCTACGAGGAATTTGGTTATTTGAGATGTGGAGGAACCGAAGAATTGAACTGAACCGATTTCGGGACATGATCGACGGGTAGAATGGGATGCGAAGAACTTCAGATGTTGACCAGTACATCTTGTATTGAGAGGATTTGTTTATGCCCATAGCAATGAGAAGTGCCACAAATGCCATCATTTCTGGAATGTTGGTTGGGTGCCAGGAGAATTGTTGACCAGGATTTGATTCTATTGTTTGCTGCGCATAGCGATTAGTCTCATCGACGAGCATATCCCACACGAGTTGACAAAAATACAGCTTGAAGATCTCCACTGCCGACAGTGTGGCAAAGTCGCCGGTGGGGCCAGAATTTCCATTGAACTGCACAGTCCCACACTGGTAATGGTCTCGTCGTTCCCAACCGGATCGGAAATCTAACTTTCCTGTCGTTCTTGATCTCGGTCGGCTGTCACCTTGGTAGGTAGGCTGCAACAGAAAAACAAGGCAAAGGAGGATTAATCTCGGTCCTTTGTAAATACAATATCTCAATGCTGCATGTGCACAGGCCACAGGGGGTCATGCGCAAAATGAATATTGTGCTGAGAAAAAAAATATGGCAGATTCCATCCACTCTCCAAAACTCGTTATCGATAAATTTTCGTTTTAATGTGGGATTGTGAATGTGAATTCCCCCAACTTCTTGCATAATACGACTTATGAGGGCCTTTCGAATACAAGGCTATTCTTTTGGAAGCTTGAGACTAAGAAGAGTGCATTTTCAGCCTGTTAACGCTAAACAGCACGACCGGCTATGGGTAAATGTTAAAACTTCTATGCTGCCTATATCTATACATCAACTTGCTGTTTCAATGAATACAAATATTACCCCAACAAACTACTAATAATTGTACATTTTCACTTGACGTTTTTGACCCAGTCCAGGGGGTGGGGATTTGGTCAATCCTATTAAAAGGGATCCATTTTCTAAATTTACATTACTCAACTCCAACAGTTGTAACGCTATTTACGCTATAGCCTAGGAAAATAAGTGAATTACGTTAATTTGCATTGGGCAGTGTTATTAATATTAGTTATTCATTTTTACTGTGATTTTGGCCTACCTCTTCAAGTTCAACGTCGTCGTCGTCATCCGTTACTTCGTCATCTGATTCTGAGCCACTGTCTGCCAAAATCTCAGCCAAAATGCCATCATTTATGTCCGTTTCCATCATGATTGCAACTAAATTCAACTGACCGTTGTGGAAGCGAGTGGACGCTAGCACCAAAAACCGCAAAGTGACGCACTTTTCTTTTCATAAACTTTTATACACTTCATTCCTGTCAATAGAGGGCGCCAACCCCAAAAACAACTCAAGCATGTTCAGGTGGTGATTTAAGTCGCCGTGGTCGTCAAGGGCATGCCGATTCCTGGCACCTTTTAGAGCCCACGGGAAGGAAGCGTATCACAACAAAGGCTCTTTTTAGAGCCCGTGGGATCGAAAGGGTTAAGCCCTCCCCACCACGCCCTCCCCACCACAGCAACTGTCTAGGTACATTAGTAAAAATTGTGAATTTGTGAGTTGTGATCATTGGTCAACCAGTAGGCAGTACAT
The DNA here is from genome assembly GCA_029582265.1 of Zoroaster sp. YZ-2022. NCBI lineage: Eukaryota > Metazoa > Echinodermata > Asteroidea > Forcipulatida > Zoroasteridae > Zoroaster > Zoroaster sp. YZ-2022. Next base: position 8,548,909 of record CM055836.1, read on the forward strand.
GTACATGGCGAGGCCTAACACTATGAATAACGTTACCCTGAAAATGCACTGAAAATCCGTTTTATCGTGAAATAAATAGTTCACGGTTATTTTACGACGACATGAAATACTCTTGGGATTCCCTACGCTGTGAAAATGCTGTGAAAATGCCATTTCTCGTGAGTTTGCCGTGAAATCACCGTGAACATTATTGCCAACATCTGAGAGGAAGAGACACCATAAAAATTGCAGTGAAATTACGGTCAACTGTTATTTCAAGGCAAAACTGATTTTCAGGGGGAAGTTGTTCAATACATGTAGATCAGTCTGATCAACACGCTTTTGGTGTAATGATTGGACTACTTGAACAACTTTACTTCATTTGGCTCTATTAGGTTGTGAGGTACAGTTCAACAAACTTTTGACATATTACCATGACACTACATCATGTTAAAGCTGTTGAAATGGCATCCATGTCACAAAATAAAACCCAAACTATATCACGTAGCACAAACGTTATGTAAAAATATGTAAAACCGATCTCTATAGGTGCTTTACTTTCGGAAATATTATTGTCTGAAGGTCAAAGGTCATATTATAATTTGTCAAATGCTCGTTGAATCATATCTCAAAAACTAACGAGCCCAAATAAGTTTTAGGTTTTGGGTTTTTTCAAGGAGTCCAATCTTTACACCAAATTTCTTTTCACTCCTTCAGGATGATTGACATTGAATGACTATACAGCTCCTTGGCAAACACTAAGTTTGGAAAAAGCAAAGTGCCTCCTTGTTGTTTACAGCCAAAACATCCTTTACCACCATCACAAGGGCTTCTGGTAGAAGAACTTTAAGGACGTAATCTAGCAGTTGCAAAACAAAATTGATGAACCCATTACAATGTGCATCGGAGAGAGGAAAATTTCTTGTCAAGTACACAAATTCACAATTGAACATTTAATTAAATATTTTTTGGAATGATTGCATTGTCCAAATGTAGTATGTGGTGATGTACTTGTTGAGTCAATGTGGTTTTGTTTTTCATAATGACACATCAAATAGCTGTATTTCTGACTATTTTTGAAGTTGTTCGTAGAAATAAATTGAAATTATGGGGCCTAAGGTACCACCATTTATCTTCAAACAGCTTAAAAGTAAATTTTTATTAAAATATTTCTGTGCTGACAAAAAGTCTGAAACTAGGACCGAATTACGAGAGACATGTTGAAAATTATGACATTGCTACCTTTTAGTAGTCCCTGGAGTTAAATATTTCAAGGAGCTTTTTGGAACAGTATCCTGAGCAATAAAGACGTGAACCTAAGGACATAATTTTTTTTATATCTGACGAAAATAACAGCTACATTTTTTCACCCGGCAGACTTAAATATCTGAATTCAAATAAAAGTCTGAAATTTCTCATCCCTGGTGAATAAAATATAAGCAGCTATTGACTATCAACCTACCGTGGTGTCATTGTTGGCACAAAATTTGGATATGAGTTCACTGGTGACAAACTCCTCCTGATCTTCAGAAAAGGCTTTAGCAATCAGGTTTCCTTCAGAAAGAACAGTAACTGATTAGTGGATATTCAAATTTTGCAGGAACAGCTCTCTGGTAACTGTATGACATGTAACCATAACATGGAACTACAGAAGCATTTCATGTGATCACACTCCCCTGCTCATGTCATAAATGTCTATTATCATACAGTTGTTCATTTGGAAAATCAATTTTTATATTACATTAGAAAAATCAGAATTTGCTCATTTTTAATGTACAAATGAAAGATGGTGATTATATGCCAGGTTCCATTGACTTTGAGGTAAAATACAGCATAGGTGATGGTCAATAAAGGCTTGAACGCATCCTAGCATTTGGTTGTAGTATGTTTAAAGTGTTTACCAACCTAAGTAATACAGAGTCAAAACTATCCCCATAATGTTATTACTTTCATGATAAAATCAACTCACGTCTTTGGATTCCGCCCATCTTGTAGTCCTTGTGCCTGTCACACTTTGTCTGCAACAGAAGGAGGCATTTTTTTTTATTTGGTGGGGCATATACAAATGACAGAATAATATAACAAATAGTCTCTATGTGGGAATATGCACTACAGTTTTCTCTAGAAGTCAGGAAATTAATGTTAAGAATTGATATTCCTGTGATACATGTACACTGCCTAGGATGGAGAAAAGCAATAAACAGACAAGGTTCCAAAGTGACTGATGCAAGTGGAAAATTGTAGCCCTTCTTTTTCACATAGAAATATATCCTGTTATAAAATATGTACATAAGTGACAACAATTAATTTTAAGGCTGCAGGTGTCATTGGTCTGACAGAAAATAAATGTATGAGAGATATTCATTTTCTTACCTTTCCTGTCAAAATATTATACAAATATTTCCGGTTGACATCAGAATTAAGAATGTCCATAATTTCTTGATTTTTCAAGTTACTGATCCTGCCTCTGAAAAAATGATAAAATGTTCACAAGTAATATGAATTGTCGGCCTAATTTTAATACAAACAGGCGAGATTATTTATCGGCCATGGCCACACTATGCTATAGAGATCTTTATCCTAACTGAAGATGGAACCAACCTTTTTTCATTCATGTATGCTTTTTGTGTTTTGAGGTCAAAAACATCAAAATCTCAAGTGATTTTTGAGCCAATGATTTTAAATGTTTCCTCATATCCATCTTGAATTTATACATTAGATTTCAACACTGCTGTGTGCAATGATGCACAGTCTTAAACAACTACAACCACACAATCATGTACCTTATCGACCGTTAAAGACCAGCTGAAATGTACCATTTATCACAGTTAACCTTACGCGGCACTTGGAAAAGGACTATGTATACAGTGCATACTGTACGAGGAAAAAACAAAATTCATATTCTTAATCCCCAATGCAAATCATTACATCTATTAAAATTTACCATCATGTTAGTCATATTATAGGATGATTAATGAAATGTTAACTTTTCCCATTCATTTTTTAGCATTAATTAATTGATTAACTCATTAATTTAGGGCCTACCTGTTAGACTGTGCAACAGAGATTGCCATATCATCTGAAGAAAATAAATACAATATACATACACATTGTAAGGACATTGTATATTTCACATAAAACAGTAATAGTACTAAGACATCAGCAGCATCCTCCTCTTTTTTAACATATATAAATCACATTTCCAATTTTAACATGTGTGTTCACTGGCATACTTATAATTGAATAAAGGGCTATAAATATTACTATAATAGGGTAAAAACTTTCTGTACCCACTTACATCTTAACCAAACCTCCCAGGTCAGGGTTAAAGCTATGATGTAGCTGTGGTCATGATTAAAAAAACCTAATGTTTAGTTTCAATCTGTATGTATCTAAAATTAGCATTGAGGTGACAATTTTTGTGAGAAATATTTCAGCTGAAATGCTGTCACATTTGAGAAAATTGTGTTTGAAGACCTCCAAAGCTGATTTTTATTAGGCTACAACAATCAAAATTAGTCACATATGAACATGCACAAAATCACTGATAGAATAGAACCCGTTATTTGCTGTTTTCTCAACAAAAAAAGCAAATACCAAATTGGATGAATTTCTCATACATTAGTTTTGTTATGTGTACTTTGAAAAATACATGATTGGAATGAATGTTCCAAAACCCATGATGAATCATACCTTTTCATGGAAAAAAGATACCTATTATACCAATGTGCTGGTCTGTCTAATTTAACGTCACATAAATGTATGCAAGAAAGACAGAATTATGTACCTTTTTGTTTCAGCCTATCTAGCATGTGACGTATCTTGTCAGAGATTTGCTTTGTGCTGAACTTGTCTTTCAACTCAATATGGTCTGATGCCACCTGAGCCTGAAAAGTATTTAGTGACAATCACCCAATGTTATTCAAGTATTTACAATGAGCAAAGTACCCTTCCGACCATCTCCAAAAAGTTCCTTTACATGTACAACAGTCTGAGTAGCGAATATGGCCATACGTAATAGAAAATCGTCTGTAACATGCTTCATCCAAAACCAATGAGGTAGACACTACAAACAGCTGTTGTACATGTAATCCAACAGTAAACTTACATTTGTATAATCTTACCACTCTATTAAGTGATGCCTTCGGTTCCATTCCTTTCACTTGCTCAAAGGTTTTTAGCATGATATCTTCTTGCTTTTGAGTGAATTTCCTCCCAGGCTTTCTTTGTGCACCATAAAACGTCAATAGCTATAACATTAATAAAAAAAAATGTAATTCAAGAGATATATCGGGAATACAGAATATTAAATTATTACATCTACTGAATTGGTGCTAATAATTATAGGATTCAAACTGGCCTCTCAATACTGGACACGCTCGGTGGTAGTTGAGATGTCTGCTCTAGATTGAGGGGGTTGTGGGTTCGAATCCCATCTGAGTAGTTGGCCTGTGGATGTTTTTACACAGGACTTGGGAAGCACTGAATATACATTGCTTAACACACATCAATGTATGGGTAAAAGCCAATATTGTTTTTTATAAAGATCTGACCAGATGATATGATTTAGAAACAAATACATATATCAATGTCAAATAGCAGCATAAATATCAACAAAATTAACCTGATTATATAGTATCAATATCCCTAGAAATTATTTTGAGTAAAATATGTATGATTTTTTGTTGAAAAAAACAAAGACATTAACTGGTCCCATAACTATGAGGATTGCTATGTAAAAACATTCATATGACTACCATGGCTTTACTTGTGTTTTACTAGTATTGTTTTACATATTTGTTAAGCTTACCGACAGTGAGGCTGTATCAGTCAAAGGTAGGTGACTCTCTTCATCCTAAGTTAAACCAAATTAATGTTATACGTTCAGTTATATAAACATAAGTTTGAAGTATGTTTTTGTTTGCCTCATTTGAAATGTAATCTCTTATCTCTCAGCCCCAGATAAAAACCATTACCATTCTTGCTTAAAAGACAAATAATTTGTACAATACAGAAGGGGATGGATGTGGGTTGTGAGTGGTATGGAGGTGTGGGAAGGGTAAACAAAATCTTTTTTCCTGTTGGATTGATAAAGTGTACTGCAAAATACTGGGCATTTATAAGCATAAACCTATGTGGCTAATATTGCAGTATGCATGTCAACATTTTGCATCCCCCTAAAATATCTTTTGAAAAAGAACTTACAGAACTATACTTACTGGTTCAACATCTGAAGAGGATACAGCGTGTGTAATCACTGCTCCATCACCATCCTATGTAATTTTGAAATGATATCAAAATAAATCTGATTACTTCTTCCTTTTAATCTTTATAGTATTCTCTTGAGTTACAGAGAGAATAATAAATCAATAGACCTATACTTACAGGTTCTCCTTGTGAAGATGACCCCGCATGTCGTGTAACTGCTTCATCTCCATCCTATGTAATTTCAAATCACATAACAGCATACACAATGTTATTTGGAGAGGTGAAAATTATTGAGTGGTAGCCACAGCAAGGAAACAGTTTAAACTGAATTAGGTTTGGAGGGCACCAATTTGTGAACTGCTGTACTATAAAACAGTATTCATAGTGATATATTAATTTGTTCTCTCACCTGACAAAGAATTGTTGACAGCAATGAGCAGGCCTTTATCTTTTCCCGTTCTGCTTGAGCCGCCACATAGTATTGCTGCTGAGTTGATGTACTATGGGACATAAGTTGCGCCACATTATCAGCCTGGCTTCTGGTTAGAGAATCCACAGCCTAAAAAAGATGAAAGTGTTGGTTTATAAATGAGCCGCCTTTTGTAATACTATAAGTGCAGATCATGTCCTTCCATGCCTACCCTGCTTTTAAGAAAATGGTCCAGTATATGCAGGTCAATTTAACAAACATTTTTCTCCATCCTTCTATTAAGTAAATAAACACACAGAGAAGAGCTATGCTACCGTAAAGACATTATGTATCTATGATTTTTGTCACACTAATTATTTTAGTTCTCACTGCAGGCCTCAGACTTACCAATATCCTGTCCAGTAAAAATGACGTTTTACATGAACTGTACTTTTACTTTACTGATGATGTCTTGGATTATAGGATCATTGGTTCAAATTATAATACCTTGGTTGCTGCAGTTTTTCGCACAACTGTTGACGAACATTTTCCAGGGAGGCCCATTGAGCTCCAAGTGTGTTGCACCAGTTGCGCCAGCTTGTACAGTGGTTTTCCATTGGTAGCAAGGAAGAGTGCGGAATCTCCTTTCTTTAGGTCAATTCCTTAATAAGAAGAACATACACATTGTATTGGTAATAACTGTTTCATTCAACTTTGTTAGTACAAATGCTGGATTACCTCTGCTAGTCTGTCTACAAGAACACATTAGTGATGAGATACTGACATGTAAATTTAAAGAGATGAAATAATTGCATCAGGGATAATAAATATTAATTTGGTTTACCCTACACCGGTGTGTGATAAGCAATGTAAAACAAACACAGGCTAATTACTCGGGTGGGATTCGAACCCACGACCTCCCGCATTCTAGAGCAGATGTCTTAACCACTAGACCACCAGCCATCTAGTGGTTAAGACATCTGCTCTAGAATGCAGGTTGTGGGTTTGAATCCCACCCGAGTAGTTAGTCTGTGGTTTTTTGTCTGCAGGACTCGGAAAGGACTGAGTATACAGTGCATATCACACATCAGTGTAGGGTAAACCAAATTAACAGTGATATGTAAATTGTTTCAGATCTAGTAAGTATACAGATGTGTGATTATTTTGGAACCTCACCTGCACATCCAGCTGTTAGTGGTCGAGCATGCTTGACATAAAACAAAAGTTGTTGTTCCAGTTTGTCCAGCAAAACAACTGTGACTGGCCCCTGCTGGGCCGTCTTGTGCCTTGAAACCTGGATGTAAAAATGCTTAAATTAAATCATTCTGTAATCCCAATTTTAGTCCACAATAAACAGTTGATGAACCTTTTATAATGTTCAATTATCAATTGCACAATTTTAGGGGTGTGACCTACATTTAACTTGCCAAATCAATATAACTTGCTTGAAACACTGGATATGTTTAAATTGCTGAAGGTTAGTTTAATGATGTCCCTTGAAAATTAGATATTCAAAATGGATGTACTCTTCCAAAAACTATTGATCTATCATTCATTTAAATATAATGAAACATCAGCCAATGATGAACAGTGTAAATGATTGTGATCATCTCATGTGCAAGGGCTTGACATGCTGTCAGTATTTTAATGGAAAATTTCTTTTGACCTACACCCATAGATTGAGCCTTATTACACTGCAAAAAAAAATGGGTAAAATTTACCCAACTTTTTACCCAGTGTTGGTTCAAATATCAGCCCCACCAGATTTTGGGCAATTAATGCCCAACTGTCGTTGGGTAAAGTGTTTACTAAATTGTTGGGCAAACCTATCTACACATAGTTGGTTATTTTCAATTACACAACTGTTGGATATGATTAGCATACCATTTGTTGGTTAAACAAATTTGTCCATATATGTAGCACTTTTCAACCAACTGTTTGTGAGATTTTTATCCAATACTTGGGCTTGTTTAAAATATTTGCCCTTACATTGGTCACTTTTCCATCAAATGTTGGTCACTAGTTTATCCAATTATTGGGCTTGTTTAAATCTGTGTCCATACATTGGTCACTTTTCCACCAATTGTTGGTAACTATTTTATCCAATTATTGGGCTTGTTAAATCTTTGTCCATACATTGGTCACTTTTCCCACCAATTGTTGGTAAATATTTTATCCAATTATTGGGCTTGTTTAAATCTGTGTCCATACATTGGTCATTTTCCCACTAATTGTTGGTCAATATTTTTTACCAATTACTGGGATGGTTGGAATTGAATTACACAGACGTTGGGAATCACAAGAAACAGTTTTTACGATTTTCTTCTTTTTTAATTTATTAAACTTTTCAAACTTCCAACACTTAAACAAAGTAAGCTTTAAAAATAACACATTTCGTTGAAGGAGACTCTGAGGTAGAAACTTGTTTTGATAAATAATCTGAAACTAAGTGAGTTTTAATGATGTTTAAAGCTTGGCGTAGTATGATTGTAGCTATCACATATTAAACACAATCTGAACAAAAATTAATGAGCTGTAAAATAATAATAATAATAATAAATACACAAAATAAAAAAAATAAAAAACACAAATCATCTATTTGTATATACCCCCCCCCCCAATTAAATCACCTATATTTCAATTATTTGTGACTTGTAATATCATGTCGCATACCAATGAGACATCATTTGTAACAATCACTTGTTTTAGGGTTTTAAAATGCGGGGGGGGGGTGGGGTCCTCGAGCAGAATGTGCAAAATTTACCATTATTTGGCTCAATGGATCAACCACCTCTGTCAGTAACAACCAACTCTATCAGTAACAATAAATAAATAAGACATATTACCAATTTTGAGCTTCATTGATTCAAAAAAAAATAATAATACAAATTAAGCTTTTTTGTACAGTAATTGTTCTTACTTTTTTATTTAACTTTGTTGTTGTTTGTTCAATGAAGCGAAATGTGTGAATATGTCTCGTTTATCCCTTGTTACTGATAGAGAGTTGGTTGTCACTGACAACGTTGGTTGTTCCGTTTAGCACAGATAACAGAACATTTGGCAAATCCTATTTGAGCCCCCCCACCCCCATTCACAACATAGCTGCAAATAATTGATAATCAACATGACATGACCAGGTCACAATAACCGAAATATAGGTGATTAAAAAAAATTGCTGAACCTTTTTCGAGGGGTTTAGAACCAAAACATGATGTTACTGCAATTCTTTATGTCATCGTAGCAAAAGACTTCTTTCGCAAATTATATCTTATAATCACTGAAATTAAATTTTTGGAAATAGACACTTGTTTGTTTATACTTGCTTTTTTTCCTAAAAAGTAATAAATTTGCATGACATTAAGCAATATACTACTTTATCAAATTATATTTAACAAAAAGTAACTCTTTGGAAAATAAACACTTGTTTACTTTCTTTTTGTTTGTTCCTCAAAAGTAAACACACATTTTTCTGTTTTACCCAATAATCAAAATTTGTTGGGGTGAAATTTTGTTTTGGACTGCTTCATAAAATCTAGAAGTATTTGTTTCCAAATTAAAAACAGTAACAGTTTGGAGAATCATCACTAAAAAAACACACCAGATTTATACATTTCACACTTTAAACAATTTCCCAGTATGCTTCAAAGGGAAAGAAAATCAATAATAAATTAATAAATCTTTGATTTATATGTTACTACATTTACCAAGTTTAATCTTTATGTGAAATTTTTTTGCCAGAAATAATACATATACTTAGTAATTCTAAGTTTAGTTAGAAGAACCAAAGTAATTACTTTTAATGAAGCTTGAAACCAGTTAGAAGGTAAAAGTGTCACCTAAGGAGGTTTAGGTTTAAGTAACCTGATAAAGAAGACACATGTTTTGTTTTGTTTTTTCAAAATTTCTTGATAGTCTTAAAAATATACTCAAGGCAAGTGTTATGGACTTTCAGGTCTGCGCTGTAAAACACAGCAAATAAAAGTAAATAAAAAGCAACAAGTCACAAAGCCAATGATCAAACTTATCTCATGGAAGATTTCGGAAAGCCAAAAAGGCTCTCAGACCTCTAAGAGTTGGACTATCCTTGTGCGTTGGAGTTCCAGGTTGGTTGAAAACACCTCTCAAAGAATTTCCAGACACTTCTGCAACGTTGCTGGTATTGACAATCGAGGACGAAGTGACCCTTGTAGCAGACATCGATTGCCTTCATTAGGGATGGTTGCGGAATGGCCTTTTCAATAATCATGAAGACGCTGGACGGTTGTAGCACTGATTTGCTGTACAAAGCGAGCAGGATGGCTGAGGGCGTTTTGTTGCATCAATTCTGGTTAAGTAGGTTGGCATGTGTACAATCTCCTGCATATAAATGAACAAGAAAATATATATTAATTTGGTTTAACCCTGACACTGATGTGTGATGAGCACTGTATACTCAGCGCTTCCCGAGTCCTGCGGAAAAACAAAACAAAACACAAGCTACCCAGGTGGTATATGAACCGACGACAATCACATTCTGGATAAGTTTTTTTTTAACCAGTAGCCCACCGGGCGTGCCTGCTGACGAGAGGACAGTTTGAATCATGTAATTAGCAGCAGGTTAATGCACAGTGCTCATCCCTGATTTAACAAAGGAAATATATGATCATGTAAATATAGGCCCCCCTATATGAATACATTTTTCAAATGTGAAAACTCTTGCATTGATGATAATTAACCAATGCTATTTTAACTGGACAGAAGGGAGCAACCTCACTTTAATTACAGGTCCTCCTGTTTGTAAATATTGGCTGAACTTGATCTGTGTTTGAGCGATTAGCAGACTAATTTTATTGGTCCTATATATTTGCATAAACCCAGAACCACTCATAAAACTCCTCCAGGTTGTAAAAACGTTTTAATGGCCTAAAATAAATTGTCTTGAAGATTGTATTTATATTTCTTTATTTAGTGTAAGTCAATTACAGAATGAAAAGTGTAGGCCTATGGACTGTGTGACTACTAATAATAAATTATAGGTCTATACAGGTTGCCCCCCCCCCCCCCAAAATTGTTTTAAGAAAAATCAATAAATAAAAAATCAATAAATAAAATGTTTAATTGAATTGAATTGAACCATAATGCAGTGCTATTGCCTACCAACTATTTATGCAAGAAATTAATAATACCCTACTAAAAAATTGGGCACTGCATACTGAAATTGCCCTGCTTATGTAGGAAATTAATCATCCTACTCACAAATTGGGCCTTATCATGCTGAAATTACACAACTTTTGTGGAATAGTAATATCCCTACACACAAATTGGGCATATGCATGTTCAAATTGCCCAACTTTTGTAAGACTTACCCTCCTCGAAATTTGGGCAAGTAGTCTACTGCATGGTTAATTGGGCAAAAAAAAAAACTTTTCACCCCACGTTTTTTACATGGCAAACTTGTTCACATAGAAAAATACGATGCCTTAAGTAGTTATGCGACCGGTCAATCGACCAACCCGACCTTTAATAAATATACAAAAAAGATCGATCATCTTGTACATGAAGGGAGCATAGCTCATGCAGTGAGCATCAAAACTTAACGTTACGTGAAATCATCAAGTCTGAGTGACTCGCACGAGAGCTAGCCCTTTTGAGCACTATCCAGTCGACTACGTTATATTCATTTTGTGATGTATTCCAAAATGTAAAAAATTCTTACCTGTGAAAGTATTGTACAGCTCTTCAACCCCCCATTCATGGAGCAGCGCTTCAAGCGTGTCTGCCATCTTTTTCGCCTTCGTCTGATTCTCGCGATGAATCTCGCGCGCGCTAAGTTTTATGTTGTTTGTTGGTTAATTAGCGCCCTCGTTCATGTTTTTGTAACCAACTGCAGGTCTATTGGCTGATTGTTTACCCAACATCTCGTAGAATGATCAAAGCGAGCACTAAAACCCCTTAAATTGGGCAAAGACTACCTAACTTATATGGCTCAAGTTGGAACCAACATTGGTTAAGCCATATATTTACCCAACAGCGAATTTTACCCATAAATGTGGAGAAAATAGACCAACTAATGTGTGAATAGGTTTACCCAGTACTCGATTACCCATATTTTTTACAGTGTACTTACCTGAAAAGTATGAACTTCCTCAAATGTATGTGGATGAACTGTACGCCTACTGTTTAGGAATTCTCCCAATGTTGCATTTGTTATCACCCCTGAACGTGGTGCTTGGCTCACCATTATTTTCATAATAATGAGGTTACGTATTCGCATTACACGTCCCCATGTCATCTTATTTGCTGAAATGAAACAGAAATGCATGTGACACATGGCTCAGCTCAATCATCTAAATTAAAGATGTATGGCGTGATTTTTGGTTGATTTCACCAACTACAAACATTTATTAACACTTTTCTTAGAGATATTTTCCCAATGTAATCTCACGTGGTATTGAGTACAAACTGCTGCTGACAATAACTTTGTAAAATTTTATGATGGTAATCTCTGAGTATGTTTAAAACATTGGTTTAGAGCCTATGTGGTTACTGGATTCCAACATTTGTAATGAATAATTTTTCTCAGCTAAAAATGTTTTCTTTGCTTCTTATATAGTGGTAGTAGCAGCATGGAATATAATAGCTGTGTTGAGTTCAACAACAAACGATAGTGTCCCAACCTCATGTTTCAATCTGTTGAATTGTGTTTTTTTTTCTCGAATCAAACCTTCAGATGACAGAATATACCAGTTGGAATGTTGAGTTATAGAACACACCAGTTCCTTTAAACCCATCACAGCCATTATCAAGGTGCAATCTTCACTAAATTACAAAATTATGGGAACCTTATAAACAAAGGGGGAAAACTTACCTGGATCACACAATCCTGTCAGTTCTGACTCAGCCCTTTCAACAAATGTCCGGATTGATTTGGCATCAATTATAATTTCTTTACAAAAGAAAAATATTTTGTTTTTAGAATTACAATCATTAATAGCAGAGTTAAAAATGTATTCACTAAAATCTTAGATTGTCGTGGATTGTCATAAATTGTGTTGTAAAAGTGTTCCTTGGTTGTTATATCTTACATTAAAAAAGATTTGATTAAATTGTTAGTCAAAAAGTACTGCAAACTTACTACTTATTTGAGACTTTAACTCTGCCTGACGGCGGTTGATACCATTACGAGTGGCAGCGATGAAGTCCTCTGTAATAGTGATGGTTTTTAGTAGTGTACAGTTTGTACAGCGTAGTGCCCTCGCCATTGGAGTGTAGATAGTCAGGTAGTGGCAAAACTGCTTAACCGCCAGCAGGTATTTGTTTACTGTTTTAGGCATCTTCCCAGCTGTGTTTAAACACTGAACAATTCTGAACAACGGGAATAACATAAATAATACAATAAAATGTAAATATATCAAGACTCTTTAAAAAAAACCTGCCATTATAATGAAGACATCTTCTCAGAATCTCTGATATGCTTTCATTTTTCTTTTTAATGGAGGGTGGAAAAAATACTGCTATAACTGATTTCTCCATTTAGCTGGATCATACGTTCAAATGAATGACAATTTACTTCTCTGAACGTCCAATCCCATTTCAGGACGTCTTGAAATAGATTAATTGTGCAAAGCCAGGGTGGGAAATAGACCCAATAATCTGGTAGGCCCTGGGCAATAGTAAACTTTAATTTCAGTTACTTGGCAGTCGAGTTTGGTTTTACTAAATGCCAGACAAAGTTTACAAAATAGCTATTGTCATGACAATGACTTGTAGATGAAAACCAAATTTTCACTGTTTATATTAAATGTCTTCAAAAGTATTGGTAAATGATTTGTGTGAGCATTGTCTGACCTAATAATTAACTGCTTTACTAATGGTTCCAAGAAAATATACATAGGTTCCACAGAATTGGTTGCCCTGATATTATTAGGTTGACATGGGCTACCAGGCAACTGTATAATATCACACCCTGGAAGCAGACAGAAAGAATTGTATTAGCTATTTTTTACCTTTGGGGCATGTTTGGCTTGATCAGTTCACTCGGGGCGACTCCAATGGTAGAACAGAGGATCTCAAGCGTTCTGGTTTTGTCCCTGGCAGATGCTTTTCCAGACGGATTGCAGCCTTTAAGGGCCTCAATATAATCATGAAAACCCTTTATCACATCTGAGAAGAAATTTTTTTTTTTTAAAGATGTTCTGACATATTCCAGGCGTTAGCAAATTTGGAAGGAATTGAAATAGTATTGTTGACATGGTTACCAAAAAGTAGTTTTTGTAGCTTTGCTACCAAACTCTTGCTTAAATCAAACCCTTGATTTTAAAAAGACCTACCATTTTTTGTTTAAGTTAAATTAAACACTAACTTTATCTAAAATTATCCTGATAGCGTTAGTGTTTCTTCTTTTTCTTTTTTGTTTTGCTTTGTTTTGTTATGTTTTGTCAAATATCAATTTGATAAATTCACTCACTTATTGTTATCATTAAAATGGAGAAGTGTCCATGTTTCATTTCCATGTACCTAGTTAAGTCATTGTGAGTTTCTGTTAAAAGGTGAGTTAACTAAAGTAAACTCCTACCATCAGACAGGAGCTTTCCAATATCTGAGACCTGGGCCCAATTTCATGGCGCTGCTTACCAAAGAATTCTGCGCTTACGGCGCCATAAAAAGCGTGTGATTCTATGCGCCATAAGTGCAGAATTACGCAGTAAGCAGTGCCATGAAATTGGGCCCTGATGCCATTGATCCCGCTAAGTTCAGAAAGTTGCACATTTCAATATGCTCATTTGTTAAACATCCTGCCCATATACACATGTAATTTGCTAATTACTTTTTGCCTTTGGCAGAAGATGCATTGATTAAATCATCTGGTGCTTACATTAAAGAATTTACGGTTTTCTGTATTTTTTTGTTTTCAACAATCAACATACCCTCTGATGACAATGAAGCACACACTGTTGAAGTTGATGGAACAGTTTTCTTTTGCTTTTTCTGTTCTCGTCTTGTTTTACGAATGTATGCTATTTTTAGCATCAACTTTTTGTAGGATCTGCTCTTTAGCTGTGGACAAGGGTAGATGACAGGCTATCATTTCGATCACAACTGCAATTTATTAACAAGCTGGTGAGCACATAACAGACAAATTACTTCCTAGGACTTGATATGGAATTTTAGAAATTGATCCCAATGATCAATGATTCCAATGTTTTGAACATATATAAGGTCTGTGAAGGAACTAAAACCAATGAGCCACTGAAATTTGTAAAATTTAATTCTGATGAACAATGTCATTGATTAATTAATAGTTTAAAGCCATACACTATTAGTTAAGCCTGATTCAAAAACAAAAATGTTCACAGATTTACATAAAACATTGTATGAAGTTGGTGATAGTAGCAAACTTTCCTTGAAATATTTCTGCCTGATGTGTTACCATTTTTCAAATAATTAGTGAAAAAAGATCAGAGCTGAATTTTTGTCTCATGAGAGAAAAACTCCGGCCATAGTAATTAACACAGAAATGTAGAAAACAATGACATGATATAAAATTTTCACAGGTTGGTTTTTATTACGTGTATGTATCTTCATTCTTATAAGATATGGAAGCATTTACCAATAGGTGTATTTAAAAATGGCTTTAAATAATATTGTGAGATGATGAAATGTGTGGGGTGCATGAATTAAAACAGATTTACATCAGGAATCTTTTCTTTTGGGCAGGTTTAAAACAGCAAGTACCCAATTTTTAGAGAAACCAAAAGCAAGACAATAGTTTAGTGACTGTTTCACTTACCTTTATGTTATGTTGTGTCCTTATATGCACATCCGGTCTCTTTAGACCTCTTACTGGACACCCCTTTACTGGACATGGGTATATCCATCTTCCAGATGTTTTCTGATTGTGACAGATAGGCTCCCTATATTGGAAATATTTTTGTATTGAAAAACAGTTCTGCAATTATGACAAATTTATGACAAATTTAACCAGGAGTGTTTCAAATAAACAATTATTGGTTTTGAAAGGTTTCAGGAGTTTCAATCACTGTGCACTCACCCGTACATATGATACCTTGAAATATGAAATAAGAGATGGAGCAAGTATTGCGCATTCTGTAAAAATCAAATAATCCAACCTTTTATCTGTTCAGCACAGCAGCAGCGCGACATTTGAAATTACTTTTGGAATTCAGCATGAGACCTCAACATCTTGTGTTTTAAAAAAGTGCCATTTATCTAATTTTATTTTAACTTTTGGACCAGACAATTCTGTTTAGTTTGTTGAAACACATTTACCTGAATCAGTAACCCACACACCTCTGTATCAATGTTTGAGAGTCCATAAATTTGGTTTATGTAAACCAATATAAAATAATTAGACAGGGGGGTCTAACAGCACTTGTAAAAGTGACAGATAGTTTCTGCCTGTATATCACAATGAGAAGTTAACTATTTGTGGTCATCACGTTATAGCAGGGTACATACATGTAAGTTTTAACATTGAATATTAATTTATTGAAATACAAAAATGATTGTTTTATTAACTTACTTCTCTCTTGCTTTTCCGAGCACAGCATGTCTCTTTTGCTTATCCTTAAGTTTGTGCTGCCTCTGCAGGTGTTGGCTTAAATATTTGAGTGTACTGTTACATAGTGGACATCTCCTTGATCTCCTCATACCCTGTTAAACACAAACAAAAAATAAGCTTAAACAGTCAAAAAGAAACTGTCTTATGGTCAGCATTTTAAACAAATTAGGTTGGTGTTTGAAATTTTGAGCTTTATTAAGAGGAAAGATTGTGACCCATTTTGTCACATTTTCCCATGGTACTTCTCACTATTACATGTAGCTGAAGTAATGTAAAACAATAACCACAGACTAAACAACAATGCATTTTTTCCATGACATATATAATATCAACTTACAGGCTTGTATCTCTTCTTTTGGGCACTCACTCCCTTGACATTTTCTTGTTTGGCATCTTCACTCCAATTAACATCACCTTCGCTTCCATCAGAATCCTCATCCCCTCGATCTGAAGTTTCCAGGTTGTCACCTTCACTTCCGTCGGAATCATCATCCCCTCGATCTGATGTTTCCACTTTGTCACCTTCACTTCCGTCGGAATCATCATCCCCTCGATCTGATGTTTCCACGTTGTCACCTTCACTTCCGTCGGAATCATCATCCCCTCGATCTGATGTTTCCACGTTGTCACCTTCACTTCCGTCGGAATCGTCATCCCCTCGATCTGATGTTTCCACGTTATCACCTTCACTTCTGTCGAAATCGTCATCCCCTCGATCTGATGTTTCCACGTTATCACCTTCACTTCTGTCGAAATCGTCATCCCCTCGATCTGATGTTTCCACGTTGTCACCTTCACTTCCGTCGAAATCGTCCTCCCCTCGATCTGAAGTTTCCATGGTGTCACATTCATATCTGTTGGAATCCTCATCCATACGATCTGAAGTTTCCAGGTTTGCCACCACACCTTGTTCAATTTCATTTAATAATGACATTGCCTGCAAAAATATGAAATTCATTTGAAAGTCATATGAAATTCAAAAATGTAGATATACTCAACCCACTTACTTAAAAGAACTCCTGGATCACTGCTCACATTTAACTTGAGTGAAATAATTAGGACAATTCAAAGCTAATTAATTTTTATTAAATCATGCGTTTTGAAGTTGGTATGTGTCCTGACAAGCATTAGTACTCAAAACATGTTTTTGCTTTATATTTCTGTGCTGGTGCTGTTGGCTTTAATCCCCAAAATGATTCACCTCATCCAACAAAGGGAAATGAGCATGACAATATTTTTCAGACTTTCTTCCAAACGTTTGGGTTCAACCTGTGATGTCAAAAACACATGGCTCTCTCTCTCACATTGTCCGCAATGCTTGTTCTAAAAAGTTCCTGATTGGCTGTCTCGGATCTGATTTAAATTTCCCACATGAATAAATATAATAAATAATAAAAAACAATAGTATACCAATTTTAAGTGACTGAGTGGAATGAGAGGAATATTATCGCAAGGTAAAATTGGTACTTTTCTATTTCACGATTGTGACACTTGGTACAATTCGTTGAAAGATTGAGGCATGGGATGGCGACAAATTCTGTGTTCTGTTGTTTTATTCTGAAAACGCTATGAAGACGAAGACGTGTTAATGGATCTTCGACAGAAAACAATGTGAAAGGTACGGTGGAAGTGCGCGATAGAAATGCAATCATAGAGGGCACTTCCCTAATTTGAATAATAATGTAGTGAGTAAAGAAATGATTATGTAATATAAAGGTAAGTGTGAGCTAACAAATAAACGGAGGTATTAAATTCTAACTTAATAATTTCTAAGCCGTCACACGATTATTTATTTAATATAACAGACCTATAGATCCTTGTCATTTGATTCATTTTTTCAATAAAATTTTAAAATTAAGATTTGTAAAAAATTTACTTTGATTTCATTTTTGAAGTGCAATGTTGATGCTACTTTGGTGGTTTGCACATTGGTTCACACACTTGACTAGTTCTGCTTGTGAACTGTTTTATAGGAAATCCTATCCCCATGGGTACATGGAACATTTTGAGTGCCAGCATGGATTGGGAGCAATTGAAACAATGACCTGTATGCCAGTTACATGGTCTGGTGGCCTTGCACAAACCACACATACAACTACTCATTCAGTTAAATTTCCTACATTTCTGCACTTAGGGCCTACCAAACACTTAAGGAAATTTTGTCCACAAATTTGTAAAATTAATGTACAAGCTAGATTAATACTTACATCTTGCTCCATTATTGTGCATGCCATTGGCCTTGGGTTGGCCGATTGCCTTACCACTTATCCGGAATGTCTGATCTGTAAATAGATAGTAAAGTTGGGCTACAATCCCGGCCAAAATAGTTGGGACACGTGACAATAAACATACCCTACGCTGTCCCCGCTCTCCGCTCTCCTGCTCCCCCGCTCCCCCCACCAATGTTGTTATCTCCAGCCGGAGCACAGACCGCCCAATAAGAGCCAACATTGTCAGGGGGCCGGGGGGCCCAGCGAGATTTGGCCGGGATTGTCTGAATTCCCTTGTAGTATAATATGTGAGCGACATGCCCATTTTATCCATGCGCTTATTGTCTGTCTTTGTGAAAAAAATTTTTTTGTTCAGTTTATTTTATTTTATTACTACAGTAGTATTATTAAGTTTTCTCTGGAGGGGTGTTTGGTTTTGTTTCCCAAACATGGAGTGTCGTGGCCGAGCGGTCTAGCGCACCGAACTCAAGTTCTGGTGTTGCCAGCAGCAGGGTGTGGGTTCGAGCCCCGGTCGTGACACTTGTGTCCTTGAGCAAGGTACTTAACCATAATTGCTTCGTCCTTCGGATGGGACGTAAAGCCGTAGGTCCCGTGTGTTGTATAATGCACGTAAAGTGGATTGTCGTGCGGTCTAGCGCACTGAACTCAAGTTCTGGTGTTGCCAGCAGCAGAGTGTGGGTTCGAGCCCCAGCCGTGACACCTGTGTCCTTGAGCAAGACACTTAATCATAATTGCTTCTCTCCACCCAGGGGTTAAATGGGTACCTGTGAAGGCAGAGATGGTTTGCTCTATATGCGCTAGAAATGGCAGCAATTGAGCTGTATACTCCCCAGGGAGCTGAGATGGTTTCAGGAATGATTTATGAGCCTTATGAGCCTTATGAGCAGGGATAATAATATAATGCGCCTTGAGCGCCACTTAGTTGGTGGATACGTGCGCTATATAAATCTATACATTATTATTATTATTATTATTATGAAATAGCGTCCAAATGTTGAATTAAAGAACATTATTTGGGGAAAAAATTATAATAATGATAAAATATTATTGTAGATTTTACCCTAACGTGTGATAAATTATACTATTTATACAAAAAGATACAAACGTTCTAATCGGGTGGGATTCGAACCCACGATCCACGCGTTTTACAACAGGTGTTTTATCCACTATACCACCGTGGTATACACCAGTTTGGTCCCATTCATATGTCGATGGATAATGTAACCACGGTTCACCACTGAACAATAAAGAAGGAGAGTCACTCCCTTCCTTTCTTTTTTGGTTTCGATGGATCACCGTTGGATTTTTCGTCAAAATAACGGAATGAGGGGATGAAACCAAATTGAAGAGGCTTGTATGTTGTTTGTGTATCTTAATGTGCTTTTCGCGTTGAACACAAACTCTCTTTTGGGAACTTATGGACCAAAATGGCATGGTGAACCGTATACGGTGCACCCTACAGTAAAGTTCTGATCATCTGTGTTTTGCGCGCAAGCGCATTGCAGCCATACATCGTCCAAGGGTATCGAACTGGGAACGTTTGCAGGTTGCCACGGTGGTCTAGTGGTTAAGACATCTGATCTGAAATGCGGAGATCGTATGTTCGAATCCCAACCAAGTAGAATGTTTATGTATTTTTGTCCGCAACACCGACAGTAATATTACTTTTATTTATTTATTGTTTATTTTATTTTTTGATTATTATTTTTTGATTATTGGATGATGATTTTGAGGAGGAGAGTGACGAAGATGATGAGGATAATGAGGATGAGGATGACGTCCAGCGTCACCTACATCATTGGCATCATCATCATCACGAGATGATCACCAACACCATCACTTGCCTTGTCCCTTAATGTATTGTCCTTGAGACAAAGACAAAGACTGCGGTTTGCCCGCGTCTGGTCACGGCTCCGTAGATAAACTAAGAGAAAATTCAGACAATCCCGGCCAAAATAGTTGGGACACGTGACAATAAACATACCCTACGCTGTCCCCGCTCTCCGCTCTCCGCTCCCCCGCTCCCCCCACCAATGTTGTTATCTCCAGCCGGAGCACAGACCGCCCAATAAGAGCCAACATTGTCAGGGGGCCGGGGGGCCCAGCGAGATTTGGCCGGGATTGTAGCTGGCTAGTGCTAATAATAGTAATACACATAATGAGTATGAGATGGCAGAAGCAATATCAATGAATGAAGCAACATAATAACATGGTATGGATAGCTCAAGCCGATTTTGTTGATGTTTTGTTTGTTTCTATGTCATGACAATCCTATAATTCCAAACTATTTTAGAATCTTACAATGTCTTAACCACGATACACAAAAAAGAAAAAATAGGCATTCAAACAACATTGATCTACGTGGCATACATCAACTTTATAAAGGCAACGTAGCCCAAGTCGTAACGTTAGCCTCCTGTCATGCATGCCTAACACTGTACTAACACAACAACGGGCGTGGTAACATAGCTAGGCCTAACACAGTACACTGTTACAGTAAAATTTTATCGGTGCAAAATTTACTCTTTACGCTTCTACTTAAATCACAACTTCATAATCATGTTGGACTATAAGTATTTGCGGACAAACTAAGCAAACTATGTATGTTCAAATTTGGAAACAAATTAATGAAATGAAGGACAACAATCCGTCCGAAAATTTCCACGCTCACCTGAAAAACTGCAGCACGGACAGAGGCATTCCATGCCATGCCGCAAGTGTACAACACTTACAAACTACCGCGTAGTTGACGTCAACGGAAAAATCCATAACTGAAAGAACCTAGCATTAATTACCATTCATATGAAAATGCTTGATTAATAATGTGAAATATCAAGTTAATTATATTTATTATCTATATTTATTATCCACATGAATGATTTATAACCATAACATTTACTAACTACATGCACCTAACTTTTTAAGTTCATGCAAATGATATTAGTTTGTTCGGCGCGCGCATGCAGTCTAGTCGCAGCTTATCCAGTGACGTCGTTGGCTGACTGTCATGTCATAGCGTGTGTGTGCAGCATCGGTGCGGTATGTACAAACAAGTTACAAGCGAAGCTAGAGGGAGAATAAAAACATACATTCACAAAAAAGCCTGAAATAAAAGTGCAGAAAACGTTACACTCTAAATGTCATAAATTGATGACAAAGCAATTCTTGCCATGGTGCTGTCGTGAACGAGGGTGGCATTCCCCGTTTTCCCAAAAAACACATAATTACAAAAACGAGCGCCCTCTTGGGATTATAATTGACGCAATGGGCAAGAGTTTTATATTTTAAATGAAAAACTCTCTTAGTAAGAAAAAAGATGAAATCACGTTTTTCGTGTGTTATTTGACCGCAAAACAACATATGCTATGTGAAAAGTTGGTTAACAAATTTAAACACACCTTTGCCCTAAAGGCTGTCATAATACATCAATAGACCACATAATGACACATTTTAGTGATTAATTAAGTTAATTAAAAAATAGAGTAATTTCACAAATTAGACCTTTTGAAGAATAAAACAATACTATTAATCAAGCACGTACAAAATTGAGTTAAAAGTGTAAATAGAAATTTAGATACAGTCGATTTAATGTTGGAAAAAACGTAAAAAATGCACATTTCAAACATTTTTGGTCAACGTAGAAAACTTGACATAACTTTAATTAAAAGCAGCAAATTAGTAATTTTGTTGTGGTTTTTGTTTAAATAGTATTTTTTTTATCTATCTGGCTCATTTCCAAGCATAAATAATGGAAAAAATAAGAATAATGGCATTTTGTAAATTTCAGGTATGCGTGAATATTTTTGTAAAAGTTCACCAACATAATGGGGTAGCGGTAACAAGGGTTGAACAAGACGTTTTATTATGTTTTGAAAATCACATAATTTAAAATTTTCGAGTTTTTAATTAACGAATATGAAGGAATACACTATTCTGTCCTCTGTTTATAAATTTTAATACAAAAAATTCAAAGAAAAATGTACTTTTGAATCAAAACCACAAATTGAGCAATATTATGCACAGTCTCTCCCTTGCCACTCTGTGGTTTTGTACAGTTGGACTTTGGGAACAGGTGGTTGTATACATGTAAATCTGGGGATAATATAATTTACCCCATCACAATCAGGTTAAGGTTGCAACAAAGTACCAAGTAGTAATCAGAAGTAGTTCTTGTGTAGGGGAGTGGGTTGGTGTAATTGAGAAATATATCTTAAAGGTATGATACACAACTGGGTTTTGGAAGAGTACACCCATTGCAGTCATAGTTTTCAAAATACATATCATAAACCTAGCCTGTGAACATTCCATCAAATTCAGTGTTTAAAATTTTAAGAAAACAGCGAATAACGGTTGTTGTTTTGTCAATGATTTTGTAAACGTTTGTATTTGATAGTTTCGATTATTGCAATCGAAATAAGCTGTGGTGTCTTTCTCCAAGATGACAGCATTTTAGGGGATTAATACAAGTATCAACTTTATAAACAGTAAGCTTTCAGGTTAAAACTAATCAAATCAAATGTTGATCATTACCAAAGGTATAATATTATCATACCTTTCAATGTTAGCATCTTTGAAACGTGAAACAAAATCAGTATTTTGAAACCTACAAATTCATCATCCCAGTTAAATTCACTGCAGCCACTAAATCCTGAATCACGGTGGGGATGGGGCTACCCGTTGGATTTCTCCAATATTAATAGTAAAAGTCCGTCCGCCCTGTTCTCATTTTTTTATCACATTATACAATGGCAAAATCTTGATTTTAATAGGATTAATAATTCACATCTTCCGCTCTTTTCTCATTTGTATCATATATTTTTATACAATGGTGAAGTCTTGATGTTAATAGGACTAATAATTCACATCTTCGTGCACATAAAGTAATCGGGGTCAGCCGCCACCGTCGTGTCTCCACTTTTTCACTTGATTTCACTGTTAAAATAACCAGTAATGTGATCTTATTTGTCGTGGAATAAAAAGAAAAGTATGCAGTCAGTAAATAAGTCAATATTTATTTATGTGATTTTGTTCAATTTAATTAAAAATAATCTCTGATGTAATTGCTTATCAGTAACTGTCTTTGTCTGACAGTAAGTGTAATAATAATAAAGTAGGATCCGTATACTCTGATAAAACTCGCAATGCTGCTGACTTTGCGTGTTTTATTTCAAATAGGTCAGGTGCTAAACACAATTAACAGTCTAAACCACACAATGAGCGTAAATGTAAGCAGCAAAATAGAGGAACATGAACCACAAATTGAGAGGGTCGAGAGAGAGAGAGAGAGAGAGAGGGGGGGGGGGGGTTCCACGCCTATACATTGTGCACAGTGTGTCAGAATGTGGTTCAGCATTTAACATACTCGGCAACAGACTGACAAATTTGCAGGAACTGAAACGGGACCTTTGTCACTCTGTGGTTTCAGAAATATCATTGTGTCAGTTTGTTGATTTTGTCAGTTTGTGGGTTTGGTCAGTTTGTTGATTGACCTCTGTATGACCTTTTGTGCATATAACTTTCTTTATTGTTATAATTTTCGGTGGCCTATAATTGTTTATAATGCTGAAATTCAGTTTTTAAATCGTTGGTAATGTTTCTAGTGTATTTATATAATTACATTTTTTAATAGAACAACATTTTTTCATACGTTTAAATTTTTTCACTAAATTTGCAGTTGTGTCATTCTGTGGTTTAGCAATTTCCATGTGAGCATTCGGCAAGCACTTGTAATTTAAAAAAAATTCATTGAGGTCTGCTCAATATTTTTAATGATTTAAATAATTCAGTATCTAACCTAATGGTACTGCACTTGGGAAAGTTAATTTGTCCAAAATAATCTACAAGTACCCCTTTTTGACAAGTGCCTACACTGTAAAAAAAAACTGTAAAAATACTAGTTTTTTTCACAATAAAATTACAGTATTGCAACGTTTTTTGGTCTGACGGAGTTTTGCATGTAAATAAACGCCAAACTTACTGTTAATTAACACTTACGACGTTTATTTACATATTTTTAATTATGTAACTGTAAATTTCCATTGTAGGCCGTTTTTTTCAGGATCATTTCCGTCAAAATACAGGTTTCCCGTGCTTGTGAAATAAACCCTGTAAAAATACGTTTATTTCCATATTTATTTACGATGTAACTGTAAATTTCAATTGTAGGCCGTTTAATTCAGGATAATTTCCGTCAAAATACAGGTTTCCCGTGCGTGTGAAATAAACCCTGTAAAAATACACTGTAAAAGAACCTGTAAAAATACAAGGTTCTTGGCAATAAAATTACAGTGTGCAACGTTATTTGGTTTGACGAAGTTTTGCAGGTAAATAAACGCCAATCTTACTGTTAATTAACATTACGACGTTTACTTACGTATTTTTTACGATGTAACTGTAAATTTCAATTGCAGGCCGTTTAATTCAGGATAATTTCCGTCAAAATACAGGTTTTTCCGTGCGTGTGAAATAAACCCTGTAAAAATACACTGTAAAAGAACCTGTAAAAATACAAGGTTCTTGGCAATAAAATTACAGCGTGCAACGTTTTTTGGTTTGACGAAGTTTTGCAGGTAAATAAACGCCAATCTTACTGTTAATTAACATTACGAAATTTATTTACGTATTTTTTACGATGTAACTGTAAATTTCAAATGTAGGCCGTTTAATTCAGGACAATTTCCGTCAAAACACAGGTTTCCCGTGCGTTGTGATTTTTGTGAAATAAACCCTGTAAAAATACTGTTTGTTGTGCGCATGAAAATCCCAGTGCATCAACGTATTTTGGTTTGACGAATTTTGTAGATAAATAAACTACAGACTTTCTGTTATTATACAACACACCGTTTATTTACATCAAAGTTCAACTGTAAATTTAAATCGTAGGCTATTTTTTAAAGGAATTTTCCCGTCAAAACACATGCTTCCCGTGTAAATATGAAAACTGCAAAAACTAATTGGGACTCCAGCACAACAACGTATTTTTGAGTTTGACGAAGTTTTGTTTACCAACAAACTGCATCGTTTTATATTTACACATTTATCAATTATACTGTAAATCGTTTTATATTTACACATTTATCAATTATACTGTAAATTTAAATTGTGGGCTGTTCTTCAGAAATATTTACTGTCAAAGCACATGTTTCCGTAGCAGCGGTGAAAAAAAACAATGAAAAAATACCCCCAATAGGCCTAATATGGCAAGTTAAATTTCAATGATTGCAACCCCATGCCCTCAAACCATCTCAATATAATTTATATATCTACTAAGTGTTGGCCCTTTCATTTTCACCCACCCAAATTACCTTTTTCTGCCCCCCCCCCTCCCTCCCCCCCGAAAAAAAGTTTCCCTCAACTGTTGATTTTTTCCCATTATTTTAATTGTTTTATTATTTATTATAGGCCGACAGTGTATTTTGTCATGTCGATGGTTAATAAATATTTCCCGATAAAATCCTGTAAATTTACCTTGGCTCACGTATGCAGCGCACGTGGAAACTGGTACCCTGATTTTACATACCGATATAGACAAAAAGCATTTTGACAACCAGTGACTGTTTAGGAACCAGTCTATCCTCGTTGTACTGTTAATAGCGTGGGCTATTCTTTTGGAAACCAGACGAGAATGAAGCGTGCGCGGTTGATATGAGCTAGCAGAGGCTGCGCCGGTCAGCTGTCAAGTTGATCTTTTCTTTCACGTGAACTGTCAAATCCAGAGCTGAAGTACTGTAGTTCTCCCTATATTTACTGAGAACTGTGTCAAACAGCAGAATCATTGCTGCGGAATAAGGTATGATTATATCATTCATATTGTACGTGTAGCTTAGGATTATACGTTGCTGATGTTGGCGAAATTGGAAAGGTGTTTCGTTGTTTATAGTATAAATTATAACAATTAACATAGGCCTAATCCGTCATGTCCGTTGACGTTATAATTGAACGTTAGTTTTTGTTACACCGGGTTGTGATAATTTCTCTGCAGACGACAATCTTGTACACAAAACTTCCAAGTTCCAGCGTCCTATGCTAATGTATGTACTATATACCTTAACTGTACAGTACACATTTGAACAAAAAAGATTAACAAACATGTACAACAGGACAGTTTGTCATATTTGTGGTACACAATGTGACAGTATCAGAGCATACATACGACATTATCAAATACACAGACATGATCGAAATGTGAGATTTCCTTGTTGTGTGTCGGGTTGTCAAAAAACGTATTTCACATATTGAAAGTCTCATTTCACATATTGAAAGACACCATAAACTTACCAAGGAAGAAAACAATAACAGGTACAGGGATGCTGGTGTACTTTTCCAATGTCCACTTGATTTCTGTCAGCATGAATGTTCTGATATTCAGGAGCTACTTGCTCATTTAAGAAGCCATATTACAAGTGGTTTGACTGTACCTTGTCCATTTGAAGATTGTACTAAAACATTCGCAAACAAAAAGTCTTTCTCTTCTCACTTATCGCGGTATCATAGAAACTTTTCGGCTCATAATGTGACCCAAACATTAATTGTTGACCAAAATGTCAACTTTGATGTTGATCTTAATGATAATCGATGTAATGATGGAGCATGTACAAGTACATCTACATGTACCGAGCCTGAAGACACAGTTGATGGTGATGACAATGATCACGAAGAAGATGATGATCCTGGAGTATCTGTGGCTGACTTTACCAAGAGTATTGCACTATTTCTGCTCAAATTATATTCAAAGTTCCTAGTTCCCGAGAACACTATTCAAATGATAGTGGAAGAGATGTATGGTTTGTTTGAACTAAGTTGTGGGAATGCCAGGAAACATGTTCGGTGTATACTTGAAAAAGCAGGTACCAACTGTTCCATTTCAAATAATGTGCTAGCTGGTAACATTTTAGATGCCATAGCAGAATTGAGTTGTGCTTTGGATCCATCCAATCATTTTAAGTCCCCATTGTGTGGTGCACTTCGATCCAAACACTGTAGGAATTGCTACTACAAAAATGAGTTTGATTTTGTGAAGCCTGTTGAAATTAAATTGGGAGTAGATTCATCTGGTAAAACCCATGTTTGTCATTATGTGCCAATCCAAGAAACTTTGAGAGTCATGTGGAAAGATGGATCAGTACAAACACATATTGTACAAGCCAGTGATGCTGCACGAACCTACAGTGATGTCCATGATGGAAAGGTGTACAAGCAAAGTGCATTTTACAAAGACAATCCTAATGCCTTTCAAATAATCTTATTCCAGGATAGTTTTGAGATTGTGAATCCTTTGGGTTCTGCTAGGAGTAAGCATAAAATTCTTGGAGTGTATTATACACTTGGAAATATTGATGCTAGATGTAGATCACAGGTAGATCCAATGCAGCTTGTACTTCTATGCAAAGAAAAGTCAATCAAGCTCTTTGGACAAGAAGCAGTGTTTTCAAGACTTGTGCAGGATATTAAATTCCTGGAGAGAGAGGGCATTTCTGTTAATCAGGAAGTTGTCAAGGGAACCATATTATCAATAGTAGGTGACAACTTAGGTTCTCATTTCATTGGAGGATTCTGTGAAAGTTTCAACGCTGGGTACTATTGCCGATATTGCCTTCGGAGTAAGACAGAAATTAATGAAGAACCACCATACACCAAAGGTGTGTATCGAACAATTGAAACACATAATAATTCAGTGCAAATTTTAGAGGAAATGGATGTTGACTCTGACAAAGGGATTAAATTTGATTCCGTGTTCAATACTTTGTCATTCTTCCATGTGGCAAATCCTGGTTTGCCACCTTGCCTAGGACATGACCTCTTTGAAGGCGTAGTGGATCATGACGTTGCTTTGTATATTCAGCATTTCGTTAGATGCAATTGGTTCACCTACGAAATGTTGAATGATGAGCTGCACAATTTTCCATTTTGTGTAAGTGATGCAAAAGATAAGCTGTATTCAGTAAAGAAAGACAAAATTGGGGGTCATGCAGTTCAGAATTGGCATTTCTTACGATTTTTCCCACTTATAATGTATAATCACATTGTAGATACTGAAGACCCTGTTTGGGAATTGCTTTTGAAGTTAAAGCAAATAGTAGAAATTGTTGTTTCGCCAGTCATTTCATCCTCACAAGTGGCTATTCTCAAAGTTCTTGTTGATGAATACCTTGAAGACAGAGTCAGACTGTTTCCAGGTAAAAAGCTTCGTCCCAAGCATCACTTCTTGGGCCATTATGCATGGCTTATACATATGTTTGGGCCACTGATTCGTGTCTGGACATTAAGGTTCGAAAGCAAACACGCTTTTTTTAAGAAATGTGTGCGATTCAGCCAGAATTTTAAGAACGTGACAGCAATGCTATCAGAGAGGCATCAATTATTTCAGGCATTCTCCTTTCATGGGCATCTATTTCCTGATGATGTTAAACTTCATAAAGGAATAGAATTTGATCCAAATATTTATGCTGGAAGCATTCAACAAGCTGTACATTTGCATTTTGGTGACAAATTACTTGACCAGAGTTGTGAAGTTTCAGATGAAGTTTATATCTTCGGCACAAAATACACAAAGGGCAAGTATGTTCTGGTTAAATCTGCTGATTCCTGGACTTTTGCCTGCATACTTCTTGTTCTGTTGAGAGAGGAGGTCTACTTTCTGGTTAGACGATGTGAATGTACATATCTGCATGAATATGGCCTTTATCAACTGTGTTCAGATAGTGATCACTCAAATGTAGAATGCATACCATACAGTGCTCTCATGGACTACTTCCCTTTGGCCTCTTATAACATTAGAGGCAATTGCATGATCACACTAAAAAACCAGCCAAAGATTTGTTAGGACTGCAGTTTATAGTCGACTACCTCACGCCATCAGGCAAACAATTTACACACCTACACTGTACTCACCTTGTATTGTTTTGTAATGTGCAATGGAACAAGTAGATGGTGTATGGTCTCACTGTTCCTATAAGATATGTTGTAAACGTTTATGGGCCAGTTTACATGAAATGATTATTACATTAGCTGGGGTTAAAAAAAGGATCTGTATAATTTACAAAAATGTTTACCCAAGGTTAAATAAATTTGGTCAAGTATTAATTGTCAATTCGCCAGCAAAACAATATATATAATAAAACACACGTACCATGGATATTGTAATCAGAGGTTGGGTCAATCTATGCCAACCAGCCGAGTTTAAGATGGGGACATTCTACCCTTTCATTGACTCAACAACTTTATTACAGATTTCAGCTTTGAAATGAATGACATTCACATTGAAACGGGAAGTGATGTAGAAGAGCAGGAGGATGAGATTGCACAATCAATACATAGAGTTTTGCCAGCTATTCAGCCACATCGCTTTACAAAATTAGTGACCTGCTTGGAAGGATTAGGGGTGGTGTGGAAAGAGGACATGAGTTATTTAGTTGAAGACGACATGGTTCCTCCCCTCACACGCATAGAAGCTAGAAAGCTGATATCAGGGTTAAACGTGAAAGGTTAGTAATATATATATATATAGTATTTGATTCTTTATGTTGCTCAAGTCATTGACAGATCTTTTAGGGGGCCTTAAGCCACCCTGCCATGAACAAATAGAAACAAACCAACATAGAAATAAGTTCAGTGGGGGTGGGGGACAATGTTCATTATTACATGGGAATTTGTAGCTTTATTAATCACTCTCCCCCCCCCCCCCCACACACACACGAAAATCTTTAAATTTTGGATCCACCCATGCAAGTATTTAAAAAATAAGCACGTACATCAAACCTAAGGGCTAACAATTAGCATATTCAGGGTTAAAATGCGAGTATTGGCAGTCTATCCTGCGTGGACATGACGGTAGAAGATGATTCTTAAATTTAATAAATATTAGATTTTTCTCCATGTAGGTGTGCCTGAGAAAGCAACTGTATTGGAATCTTCTGTGGCATCAACATCATCTGAGAGTATTGGCAGTCTATCCAGTGTGGACATGGTGGTAGGAGATGATTCTTCATCAGCTGCAGGCTTATCTCCAATGCCATCGACTGCATCTAGTCTTCGACGTAGTGTCCCTTGGCACAAGATGTCAACAGAGCTCATGGCTTGTGTAGAGGCTAATTTGAGACCGTCACCAAGCATGAGGAAGGAGATGATTAGAGTCATAGTAGACGATTTATACAAACCAAAATCACCACTCCCTCGCACTAAGACATTGCGGTCAATTGCCCAAGAAGTCATCCGTAAATACCCGAAATCCTTCATTGACGAAGTCGACGGTGAACAAATTGGTAGCGGATACGATAGTATCCTCTCGCAACTCATCAACAGGGTTGACAATATTTCTCGGAGTCAGTCCTCTACAAAAAGGAAATCATCACTAGACAATACAACACCTCTCAGTAAGAAGAAACGTGACTCATATGGCTGCATCAACTGGCAACCCATTTCATTCCCAGAGGGTCAGACACATGAAACTCAACAGGAAATCAAAGAACAGTTGAAACAGCTTCATCAATCAGAGCCTCACACCAAAAAATCAGAGGTGATGGACCTAATGGCTTCGACATATGCAAGTCAACGTCAGGCCATAAACAAACCGAACTGTGTGTTTCTGGACTTGACAGAAGAATGGCCATACTTGTTTGATGAGGCATGCTTGTTACATCACTTCACAGAGCTGGTTGGCATGGATGTGAAGCAGAAACTTACCAGAGTCTTTGAAGATAAAGTACCAAAGCTGCTACGCTTTTTGAAGCAAGGTGTACACAACAAAAAGGTACGAACTGTCCTCACTGAGATAGAGAAAGCCATTCATGAAGTAGGTGACAAAACACCACAGGTGATTGGGCTGATTCTACTACTGTGCAGTTACTTTGGAGAGGATGCAACTTGCCACATCATATCAAGAGAGGTAAGGGGCCCTCTACTTAATTGTTTATGAATTTTAATGACTTAATCTGGAACTCACTCCCGCCACAAGTGAAATCAGCTGCTGACACCAATACTTAAAGTCCCTTTTTCAAAACATTCAATTCTAAGTAGGAGCTTGCATGCATGAGGGTCTGTACCTGTATAGCCCAGCAGCAGTGGTTTGTGCAATTTTTACAAGACAAGACAAGAATCCCATCATGCACACTAGCCAACCCTCACTTTGCAATCGCCTTGGGATTAGGTGCTATTGGACTGCAAGTCCTCACTGTAATTTTTCATAATTTTTCCTACTCTAATTATTCTATCTGATAAATGTTTGCACCTTCATGTATTAACAATTTTTGTGAAACTTCTATTTTGTTTTATAACAGACACTTGGAACACCCATGGACAATGAGAGACTACCTGGAAACCCATGTTTGGTTTCATCAGGCAAGTACATATTTGTTTTGATTTGTGGTTTTGTTTTGTTTTGCCTGTATGAAGTGGTACTTTCTCTTTGCTGTGTACTTCAGACTTTACAGCCAACAAATTACGGACTTGTCTTAACGTTGTTCAAGGGCATGCTGTGATCCCCAGTTGTCAGTTGAGAAGTTGCAGCCTGCTTACTCCTGCAGATCACTGCCTCAGCACTGGGTCACTGATGGCACTGTGTTCTGCAACTGTAATCTTTAATGATGTATTGTTTGCAACATGGAAATGTCAATTTATTATTTGAGTTTTGCCCCTATTTACATGATTAACTAATAATAAGCATTCTCGCAGGGTTGTCCAAAAGATTGCAAGGAAAAAAACACTGGTTTACTGGGGTAGGACCTGAACCCAAGACCTATTAAAATGTTACTTAACATGTTTGTCGGAAATATTGTATACTACAAGTCAAATCCCCATCTAAATATTTGCCAAGCATTTGTTTGTCTTTAATTTTACTGTCCAATACTTACATTACATGTACTGCAGGTAGACCACTTTTTGCTTCAAGTTTTTCGCTCGCCATTGGCAAGGTGCTTGTTACAGATAATTATGGCTAATCCTCTGTCAGCAGTGTGTATGTGGTTCTGTGCATATTACACCTTCAATTTAAAGTACCCAAAGAAGGCAGAAGGAGCACTTGAGTTTATCCAAAGGTGGGTTTACTGGCAAATGTTCAAGAAGTTTAGGCCTGTTCATGCTAGATGAATCCCAGGGTTGATATTGGGTTCAATATATCATATGCTGTGTTTGACACTTAGAAATGTTTAAACCTGCACCAACTCCCTGTGAATTTTCGCCCTGACTCACACCCCCCCTCGATTCTAGGTCAGGGTTGAGATTTTTCGACCATAATTGAACTCCCAACCTCCCCCCCCCCCCCCATCATGTTCAAACATGTTCCACATTAAATGAAAGCCTTTCGATCTTAATATATCAAGCATGTTGTGGATATAATTTCAGCGACGGCCATGGAAATTAATCTGTTGGTCAAGTAGTGGGCCTTTCAAAATTGTTCCCAAATTTGCTCAGCATCAATCTAAATACATTCATGACATACTGAACATGTATGGTTTTTCATTTAAAAGTGATCCTTTGACCTTCACTAATTTTCTTGATCTTTGCGAAAATTTAAAAACATTTTGATAAATTTGACTGGTCTGAAACAGGAAATTCTGAATTAGTTTTACCATTAACTTTTGAAAAGAATCAGATGAATGTCAAACAAGATTCAGCAAGTAACCACTTTGTACATTTTAACAGCTCTGCTTGATGAATTAGTTTTCAAATGTGTTGTTTTCTAGTTTTATTTGGAAACTATGTACTGTGGTCTTTACCTGTGGCTAAACAGTTACAAGTTTTTTTAGGAAGAACACAACAGCACATTTCTAATTTTTAACAAAGACATAAGGCAATATTCCAATCTGTATATTTCTGCTTATATTACAGGTGTTTCTTGGGCGTAAATCCAGATACCGGGTCAAAATCGGGACGTAAGAAGCCTTCCGTTCATCCGGGTGTGCTGAAACTAGCGAATTCGATGAAGACATTCGAGAATGACTGGGACTTGAACCAATAACAAACACGGTACTAGTACATGTAATCACATTAAAGTCTTGATGGAATTTGGCAAAACTAAACTACAATCAAGAAAAAGTGGAAGTGTGATTAAAAATCCTGCAGCACAAATAAAAAATTCACATTTTTGTTCCGGTAATATATTTTTATGAAGACCTTTAACATTAGTGGAAATTGTACCCATAAACAAAGGTGATCACATATTAAATCTTGGTGGAGTGGGCAAAACTTGAGCCACTGCCAGAGATGAAAATTATGTGTCCATGCAAAAATCTGCAGCACACAATATTTTGACATTTTTGTTCAGGTAATATTTTTTTATGAAGACCTTTAACATTAGTGGAAATTGTACCCATAAACAAAGGTGATCACATATTAAATCTTGGTGGAGTGGGCAAAACTTGAGCCACTGTCAGAGATGAAAATTATGTGTCCATGCAAAAATCTGCAGCACACATAGTATTTTGACATGTTTGTTCAGGTAATATTTTTTTATGAAGACCTTTAACATTAGTGGAGATTGTACCCATAAACAAAGGTGATCACATATTAAATCTTGGTGGAGTGGGCAAAACTTGCGCCACTGTCAGAGATGAAAATTATGTGTCCATGCAAAAATCTGCAGCACACATAGTATTTTGACATTTTTGTTCAGGTAATATATTTTTATGAAGACCTTTTTATAAATTAACATTAGTGGAGATTGTACCAATAAACAAAGGTGATCACATATTAAATCTTGGTGGAGTTGGCAAAACTTGAGCCACTGTCAGAGATGAAAATTATGTGTCCATGCAAAAATCTGCAGCACACATAGTATTTTGACATTTTTGTTCAGGTAATATATTTTTATGAAGACCTTTAATATTAGTGGAGATTGTACCAATAAACAAAGGTGATCACATATTAAATCTTGGTGGAGTTGGCAAAACTTGAGCCACTGTCAGAGATGAAAATTATGTGAAAATGGAAAAACTATAAAAAGTCTCATTTTTAGTCTGATAACGAATTTTTATTTTTAAAGATTTTTAAAATTTTTGGGATTTGTATACCAAATAAATAAAGGTGATCCGCATTCAAACTTTGTAGAATGGGCAAAAATTTACCCACTATCAGAACAGAACATTACACCGTTATTTACAAATATTGCAGGTTTCAGCACTTCTCAATGAATGTTGTTAAGGAATTAGAACTTATTGTTGCAGCTGTTTATGTTCTGCATTACTTGTTGGTTTTAGTGCATGTATCTCTTAGGGTTCCAAGAAGTTCTAAGCCAAAGTTTGAGGATGTTGAGTGCTAAATAAAAATAAATTGAAACCCAATACTGATGTGTTCTGGTAAGGTTATTAATTGTTTGTATTTGATGTTTCCGTTGTTAAACTGGCCTGTACTGTTAATGTAAGGCACGGGACGTGATTTTACAGGGTAGATTTTGTTAAATTAATCTTTAATCGTGATTTTACAAGAAAAGTTATGTCAAATAACTGTGGAGCTATCCTATTTTTACAAGTCTCTCCCTGTAAAATCACAGCGGCGAACCATAATTTTACAACCTCTCGGGTACTGTGATTAAACAGTGTTGCGTGTAATTTAGCTGAACCGTCGACGTTAAGTTACATTAGTGGGGCCGTGATTTTACAGGGTAGATTTTGTTAAATTAATATTTAAATACTGTGATTTTACAAGAAAAGTTATGTTAAATAACTGTGGAGCTATCCTATTTTTACAAGTCTCTCCCTGTAAAATCACAGCGGCGAACCATAATTTTACAACCCCTCGGGTACTGTGATTAAACAGTGTGCCTGTACATTTACGGTTTACCGTTTATTTACGGCATAGTACTGGCGTCCAAACTGCCAGGAAAATCCCGTAAAAATACGATGTTTTTTTTTACAGTGTACAGGTGCCCTCGCATTCAATTCTGTCGAACACAAAAGACCCAAAGCAAAGTTTTGAGTCTGTATTTTGGGGGGTATTTCATGAGCCTGGTATAAGCAAGTTGATCTCAGATATTAAGTCATGACTTTTTACTGAACTTGTGGGTTTCTTTTAACAAAAACAATTCTGGAGATCAGTGTTAATGCATAGACAAATTTATCTAAGTAATTTCAAGCAAAAACATTGTTGGCATTCACTCATTTGACATTTAATAGTCCATTATATTGTCAAGGTAATAAATAAAATACATTATCCAGGTCCAATTATATGGTGGAAAAATCCCCTTGTACTATAATCTTTGATACTACCTAACATTAAATTAAAAAAACATATGTTTGATACATTCACAAATTAAAGTTAAATATTACACCAATCTATAGTAGAATTGAAATGCACAGTAGTTTTTTGCCACAAATTCACTGTACCTCAATCACGTTATG
Source organism: Zoroaster sp. YZ-2022 (assembly GCA_029582265.1). Taxonomy (NCBI): domain Eukaryota; kingdom Metazoa; phylum Echinodermata; class Asteroidea; order Forcipulatida; family Zoroasteridae; genus Zoroaster; species Zoroaster sp. YZ-2022. Next base: position 8,584,627 of record CM055836.1, read on the forward strand.
CATTGTCTCGTCAGTTTGTTTAAAAAAATAATGTGTGATACGTTTAAAATTCAATTCAAATTTCACATTGAAATAATATTACATTAATTAACATAAAATTCATCCAAATTCACCATTAATTATGTTGTCCTTTTTTGTTAATATAACTTAAAGGATGTAACGATTTTGAAATCGTAAAATTCACTTCACAGTCACAGTGGAAACTTAATTATTGTTTCTGCTTTTTATCAAGTAGTGACTTGCCGCTTTTTTCAATGGGCCACATAACAAATGACTGAGCGAGCCATAACAATAATCTGTACAATTTTAACAATTGTCAAAAAACTGTAAAATTTAATTCACAGTGAAAAAATTATTGTTTCTTTTATATCAGGCCACATAACAAATGACTGAGCGAGCCAAAACCTCAATCTGTAAAAATTTTACAACTGTGGAAAAATTGTTGCTTCTGCTTTTTACCATGTAGTGACTTGCCGCTCATTTCAATGGGCCACATAACAAATGACTGAGCGAGCCAAAACCTCAATCTGTAAAAATTTTACAACTGTGGAAAAATTGTTGCTTCTGCTTTTTACCATGTAGTGACTTGCCGCTCATTTCAATGGGCCACATAACAAATGACTGAGCGAGCCAAAACCTCAATCTGTAAAAATTTTACAACTGTGGAAAAATTGTTGCTTCTGCTTTTTACCATGTAGTGACTTGCCGCTCATTTCAATGGGCCACATAACAAATGACTGAGCGAGCCAAAACCTCAATCTGTAAAAATTTTACAACTGTGGAAAAATTGTTGCTTCTGCTTTTTACCATGTAGTGACTTGCCGCTCATTTCAATGGGCCACATAACAAATGACTGAGCGAGCCAAAACCTCAATCTGTAAAAATTTTACAACTGTGGAAAAATTGTTGCTTCTGCTTTTTACCATGTAGTGACTTGCTGCTCATTTCAATGGGCCACATAACAAATGACTGAGCGAGCCAAAACCGCAATCTGTAAAAAACTGTCATAAAATTCACAAAAAATGGCCAGAACAAGGCCAACTCACCCATCAAATAACCCATGAGTCTACTTCCTGACTCACTGATAACCCATAGTTCTACTACCTGACCGACTGAAACACTGCCCACCTGACCCACTAATAACCCATAATTCTACTACCTGAATGACTGACACACTGCCCACCTGACCCACCGATAACCCATAGTTCTACTACCTGACCGACTGACACACTGTCCACAGGGGCGGATTAAGAATCCATGGTGCCCTGGGCACGCCAGTGACTGGTGCCTACCTACGCGTCGCCACTAGGTGGCACTAGAAGTACACTACTGAGGTTGTTTTACACATTATTCAGTTGACAGTCTAGGCCTAGGCTACTGGAAAGAGAATGAAGAGAATGTAGGCCTTTTGATTGTTTATTAATCACACCAGTCAAGAGTGTAAGGGTCAGTCATACCACAAAAGGTCTCCACTGTAGGCTAACTACAAACAAACTGTTGGCTAGAGAAAATACAAATGGATTCAAACTTGGACTTTAGAAATTATTACAGTTTATAACATACTTAAATGAATAAACAACAGTCCCAAGTGTCAGTTACCAGCAAAAGAATGAAAGACAAAACAGATTGGTAGGCTAAACGATTTTCTGTCCGTGGTGCTGAACTCACCAGAACATATAATGAAACGGGAGTATGAATAAACAATAGTCCCACTCCCACTGTCAGTTTAGTAGGCTAAACGATTTGCTCTTCATAGTGCTGAACTCTATACAAAGAAACAGACGGGACAGTGCACAAGGTTGTCATTCGGATTCGGTCATCGCATATAACAAGATGTATGCATTACAGTCATCACTTTACAGGATAATAATAGCCTACTAGGCCGCCAACTACTACCGACATATTTTTATTAGGCTTATAGCCTAAAAGCGAATGCCCATTAACAACAACAACAACTAATGAATGAATGACTAAACCATAGGCAACATTTTTAACAGGGCTAGTGTAGGCCTAGGCTAGACTATTGTAGACCTAACGTTTTGCTTATGAAACAAGGCACTCAGTGCGCTACAATTGCACCTTTCTTGACTTTGATGATGCAAACTCGCATATGATGTCCTCAAAATCCAGTCCTTTTACCAGTTCAGACTCAATGGTCATTAGTGAATGTGCAGAAAGTCGCCGCTGTGCCATTGTTGATCTCAGTTGCACTCTCTTCATTTTTGCAGCTCGTTTATGGCTAGGCGGCAACGCAACGCTCACTGTCTCGCTTCTTTCAAATCAAGTGCGGGAGCAGCATTCATTGGTTCATTAATCCAAACATCGTTCATTCATCCAATCAAACGTTTATCAGAAATATATACAAACTATAATTATAATTCGAGGGGCACCAAGCACAGAGTGCCTAGGACATAATAAATACCAAAAACAAGTTTTAATTAGGGTTATATTTTATTTTAGGGAGGACACCAAGATCACTGTTGCAGGGGTGTCACTAGGGATTTTGGGCCCCCATGACAAGACTTCACAGGGCCCCCTTCATGAAGTATAGTGTTTAGGCTCTCTGTGGGCTCCATACAAAATAATTTGAGGGGCAGCAGGTAAAATTCCAAGGCTGGGGGGCACCAGGGGCACCAAGCAAAAAAAAAGAAACAATTTTTTTGCTTGGGGCCCCCCCAGCCTTGGGGCCCTGGGCAAGTGCCCAATTGCCCATATGGTTAATCCGCCACTGACTGTCCACCTGACCCACTAATAACCCATAGTTTTACTACCTGACCGACTGACACACTGCCCACCTGACCCACCGATAACCCATAGTTCTACTACCTGACCGACTGACACACTGCCCATCTGACCCACTATAATAACCCATAGTTCTACTACCTGACCGACTGACACACTGCCCACCTGACCCACCGATAACCGATAGTTCTACTACCTGACCGACTGACACACTGCCCACCTGACCCACCGATAACCGATAGTTCTACTACCTGACCGACTGACACACTGCCCATCTGACCCACTAATAACCCATAGTTCTACTACCTGACCGACTGACACACTGCCCACCTGACCCACCGATAACCCATAGTTCTACTACCTGACCGACTGACACTGCCCACCTGACCCACTGATAACCCATAATTCTACTACCTGACCGACTGACACACTGCCCACCTGACCCACTGATAACCCATAATTCTACTACCTGACCGACTGACACACTGCCCACCTGACTCACTAATAACCCATAATTCTACCTGACCGAATGACACACTGCCAACCTGACCCACATAACCCATAATTCTACCTGACCGACTGCCACATTGCCAACCTGACCCACATAACCCATAATTCTACCTGACCGACTGCCACACTGCCAACCTGACCCACATAACCCATAATTCTACCTGACCGATTGCCAACCTGACCCACATAACCCATAATTCTACCTGACCGACTGCCACATTGCCAACCTGACCCACACAACCCATAATTCTACCTGACCGACTGCCACACTGCCAACCTGACCCACACAACCCATAATTCTACCTGACCGATTGACACACTGCCAACCCTACCCACTAATAACCAATAATTCTACTACCTGACCGACTGACACACTGCCCACCCGACCCACTGATAACCCATAATTCTACTACCTGACCGACTGACACACTGCCCACCCGACCCACTGATAACCCAAAGTCCTTCTACCTGACCAGCCAACATACCAGACACTGATTGAGGCTACCCAAAATGACCTACTGATTACCCATGGATGCACTACCTGGCTGACAATCAGTTGCAATCAGTTTAAGAGTATGTAGGTTTCTCTAAAAGGTCCACGGCCTCTTTCTTTGAAATTCCAAGGATGTCCTGGCACACTTTAACCATGGCCTCCTGAACAAGAACTTTTGATATGTAATCCAGTAACTGCAATGACATAAGAAGACATTAACAAAATATATTAAGTACAAGTTACATGTATGCCTTCATTCAATAAAGAAATTAAATATAAATTGATTTAAGGAAATGACAAATTCTTGCAAATTTTGTCATGTGTTGGATGACATAACTAATGTGCACAATTATATAACAATGTATCTGAGAAAGAAATCCAAACATATGATAAAAGGGCCATAAAGTATTGCCAGAATTGAAATATAGAAGTTACAATTGATTGCCATGTGGATTGTATCCAGTACAAGTAATCATATTCCCATTATAGAATTAAATAAAAAGGATAAAATTTACATTTTCATGAAGATCTGAATAAGGCCGAGTACATGCAAATCCTTGTAGTAAAACCACCAATGTCTTCCACCTTAATAAACATTGCCATCACTGCCACAGATGGTGGAAGTGCCTTTGCTACTGTTCTTTTGCCACTTCTTATTTTAGTTCTTGTCTAAAACTGATCGACATTGTGCATAGATTTTGTATACAGCAATCTAAGCAGAAATAACCTCGAATCTTTGTAAAAATAACACAGAAACAAAGTTTTTATTCTAGGGAATGGAAAAAAAAGGAAAAGCCTTGAGTCCCGTTTTTAAAAGACACAAACATACACACACATTATGTGCACATTATGTGCACATTGTTTTATTCTGATTCGTCAGTGTACCCTTATTTATTCAAACTTTGATTTGGGGGATGCAGTTAATTTACAATTTTTCTAAAAGGGGAAATATTGGCAACAATTCATATTTATGACCTATAAAGTTGCATGGCCCGATTTTCGCCGAAAGACCCAAAAATTTAGAATTTTTTCTCTGAACGAATTTTGACAGATGCTGTTTCAAAACGATAAACCTAAAAACAAATTTTGCGTATGCCACGCACAATGCATAAAATCCATGTAACATGCAAAATTATTTGTACATGGCCAATGGTGTGAATCCCGACAATAATTACTTTTAGGTTTAAATTAACTTATAACTAATCATTGGCGGATTTTTTCGTGCAGTATCTCAATTGAAAGCTTACAACTTTCTCGAATCTATAAAAATAGCTATTAAACTTTTAAATCAAAGTTTTTGGGTCAAATCGTCAAAAAATCGGGCCATGCAACTTTAATATATTACAGCTGAGTTTCAGCTTTAAGAATTGTCTATTAATAATTAACTTACACGAGTACTCCCTGGGCTAAATCTTGCCATGAGTTCCTGAAAGAACAATTCGTGCTGGGCCTCCGTAAATGGGTTGCCATATACTGCATAAGTTAGGTCCGCTATAAATAAAAAGTAACAGTATTTTACCCAAAGTTTGAGTGAAGAAAACAAAGCTGATGATGCTTAGTACAGAGTGTTCCGATCATTTCAAGTTTTTCCTTAACACTGAAAGTGTAGGCTATACATTGTATGTTTAATTTGCTTGAAAACTCTAATGCCTTTTAAAAAATAATTAAATAAAACTGAAATGAACATTTACATGAAAATATATAATAATTAATTTGCAACAACGATTATGTTTAGCAACAGCAAATAGCAGGCATTTAACAAATCAGCTAAAAACAATTAATCACATATATTGCACGAACAAATAAGGCATTATATTCATCCTATACCAAATTCAGCAACAAAATACTGCAAGCTAAGATGGTAGCCCAGATTATATGAACCTGAATTTTAAAGTGGGGTCTAGAGCATATTCCTTTTTTTTTATTCAACCACTGTATTAACTGCAACTTTCACAAAACCAATAAATAATTGGTGAAATTATCAACCAAACTGCAACAAGAAATAGCAGGCGTTATAAAACACAAATAGCTAAAAACAAAGAATAAAGAAGTGTTTAATCTAAAAAATCAAAAGTGTTAGGAAAAAAGAACAATAAGAAGCAATTGAACCTTACTGTAGAGAAACACATTAAACATAAAACATCAAACCATTATTCAAAGTATTATTGTGTTGACATACTTAAGAAGAGAACCCAAAACTCTCCCATCAAATAAAGAAACTGTTTTTGTGTATCACCTAGATATGGTCTTACTATGCCTACCTCGGCGACTGCCTCCTCTTTTGTAGTCAAGGTGCCTCCAACTTTCAACCTATCCCCAGTCACAAGGATGTAAAAAAACAATATTTTAGACATCCGTGCAGCTCATACTCGGGGGAAAAAAACAATGGCTGCGTTTTGATAAGTAATAAACCTTTTTGGAAAAGTCGTGGAAACCATACTATAGCCTTTCTTACACCACCATCACATACTACTTAAATGATGGACATGAGAGCAGATAACTAAAGGCCACCCTCATTTGAGTATGTTAGATAAATCATTAACAATTTGCTTACCAAACTGCCAGCTACCAGGAAATTGTTACAGGAATATATGTTATACTGTCCTTACATTATATGAACATTTTAAAATGTATCTTTTCTCTTTTAAAGTATTTAAAATTAATTTTCATTCACATTTCAACAGTTTTGTTTTTACATAGAGCTTGATACTTTAGCAAAAATGTGGCTACACCCAGCTTTTGACTTTTGTTTTTTTAATATATCAAATATGAAATACAAGACCCTTTAAAGCTACAGTTATAACTAGAATAACTTACCTTGCCACAAGATACCTTTCTTAGGTATGTGATGTTCCTTTGAATATGTCTCTTGAGCTCAACTTCACTGACAGATGAAATTGCTATCCTATAATAAAAAATAAAAAAAAGTTTCATTAATCAGCATTGGAATCTTTAACAAATTATTTCATTCACATTTGCGCAGGTTTTTCTTGCAGTGAGCCAACATGACTACACGACATGACTACATGACTACAGCCGAGTTTGACTAGTGTTTTTTTTTTTTTTTTTTTGTACTGATGCATGCCCAACCTTGCCTAATGGCAATTTCCTCACCTTACAACTCTGTGACATGTGTGTGAGTCCTCCGTGGGCCAATATGTGGATTAGGTTTTCAGTCCCTACTTGAAAGTTAGGTTTACCCAAAACATTCTGGGTTTTTCCTCCTACCTCAATAACTGAACATTTTTCATTTCAGGTTTGCAAGGCTTATAGTTTAAGTAAGACGAGGATGATAACATTGACAACAATAATAATTTATTGATGGTTTGCTATAATTTACTTGTTATATTATCTTAAGTACTTACTCATCATCTGAGCGAACTTCCTGGCGTTTCCTGTCATACAAATTAAAAATTCCAATTAATACTAATGTAAACAATTTACTTTCTTCAACTAATTAACTTGAAAAAGAAAGAATTGGAATAGTTATAGTGAAAAAAAGGAAGAATTTCATGAAAAGAAGAAGAGAGGAGTTGCATATGGATCATTTCAAATGGTATAATTTGATGTTGCAAAAGGTTTCTCTTGAGAATGGTAATTCACCTCAATAGAGTTGCTCTTTAGGCTTTTGTAAGATTACTGCCTTTACGTTTAACCCACAACACTGTTCGTTCTAGTGCTATGTGAATTACGGCACCTTGGCTATTGTTTTTTTGTAATCATGCAGTTATTAGCTGAAACTTATTTGTCTTTTCATCTGCCAAACTTTTGGAAAACTTTGTTTGAAGGGTAAAATGAATTTTCAAAATAAACAAACATGATTACCTTGGACAAGTTTCAGCACGCTTAGCAGTTTGCGTAGCTGAACCTGAAACGAAATAAAATATTCTCTCCATTGGAAAGCAAGAATTGGAAATAGTGGTATAGTTTGGTCTTCAACAAAGCATATTTAGCAAGTCACCAGAAAGTCTTCTTTGACTTCTGCTGTTATTAAAGACCTCACCAAGAGAATTTGAATCTATATTTGTATGATAGCATCTCAACCATAACAAAGGAATAAACATTCAGAGTGTTGTGGCCACTGATAATGGATCTAATCTATGGTACAATTAAACTGCAGTTAGATCATGCCATTCTTCAGCCAATGTTGACCGTTAGTCCTACAACAAGAGAATCAATGTGCAAAGTTTTGTGCACGTGCAGGCGCTTATCACCAGTGCCAGTTCGGTCTAGTGTCCTCTCGTGGTCGCTTTGTTTTCCGTTACTTCCGAGCAGCCATCACTTGACTCTGTATTATCGTTATATTAAAGTTGTTGTTTTTTGTTAATAAGACCTATGTTTGGCCGTGTTAGTTTATTCCGGAGATCCACCTATTATCATAGTGGCGCAGCTTGTTTGTCATGGCACCTATATATACATACATGATTACTGTTTGTTTATGAACTCCCTTGCCTTTTCAAAGTGCACTTACATGTATAACACTCTACATATTGTGTTTCGGCCGATGAAACTAGTTCTCATATATATTATAATGTATTCAAAACGGGTTTAAATCAAAGATTAACTGACAGGCCTTACACGAATAAAACTGTCCCCATATATTTATGAATTACCTTTAGATAGAAGACTGTCTAATGAATGCCGAATCTTATCGGCCAACTGCTTTGAGGAGAAACTTGAAAATTGTTCATCTTCTTCTTTGATTAAACATGCCTAGAATTGAAAGAAATTACACAAGCAATTGAAAATAGGAAATAAGGAGATTACAGATGGAACAGCATTTTATTTATGAGCAGGGAATGCTGCACCAGGAGATGTTAACACATCAGAACGATGCCGGTCAGTACCATCTCATGCCCTCCATTGGCCCTGATCTTGATTTGGACTTTCCCGATGAGACATGTCTTCTTGGGGATAACGGCTTTGCCAACAGATATCCAGTTCTAACAAAATATCGAAGGGACCAAATCCGAAATGTGGCAGATGTTGATGAGCGAATGGTAATGGGCGTTTTCAATGAGGAACTTTCGAGATGCAGAATCTACGTTGAACATGTCATGGTATTCTTTAAGACGTATCGAGCAGTGAAGGGTGTCTGCCGACATCCAAGGTGGCTGATGCCCATTGTGGCAGAGCTCTGTGCCTTCCTTGCCCAGCGACATTTGAGATTAGCAGAAAATATTCATTAATTTACTTTAACCACAAACAGAGGCATATATTAAAGACATGTACAGGATTGTTAATTATCGAAAAATCAAATTGTTCGGTTTCAATCAGAAATTTTCATGATTATAAAGTTTATAACAGCACCAATCTACAGAGAAATATTTCTGTATGAAATACCGTTGAAGACCAGCACGAATTTCGATTGCTGCAATCTAAATTAAAACAATCTGTTACACAGCACAAACTGCTCATGAGTTGCTAAAAAACTGCCATGATTTTTCTCCGTTTTCTCTGTGACTCTGATGCCGGATTGAGCTCAAATTTTCACTTACTTTTAAGGTACAAACTGTAACAACACAGAATTGTTCTTAAAACTGGAGTGGAAAATTGCAGAAATGTAAATATTGTGTTGTTTTGATGTAGCAAAGTAAGGGAGTATTCAGAAATAAAGCAATTTCCAGCAAGTTTGTTTGCATGATTTAAATAAAATAAAAAAATGGTACATTGCTTATTGCATTATTTTTTCTTTTCACTCATGTTGTGAGGTTTATTGACGTAGGTGTAAATAAAAACACTGTTAGTAAAATCAGAAATAAAACAGTTTGCGAAACAATTATTTTCTCTATTTATCATAACAAATTTATTAAAACACACGGGGTCATAATGATTTAACATTAGGAATATTACCGTAAGTTCTATTTATTTTCGGTATTAAAACGGCAAAAGGTGTACACCAGACCATTGGTTTAAAGAATACTTGTTATAATAAATCAACTCATGACATGATTAAAGGCAAACTGAAATGGGTAGGCTACTCTTGATGGTTATCATCTTGCTGTGGTGGGGGTCTATCCTGTCGTTGAAGGTCTCCTTGTTGCATTCGCATGTATGCGGTGAACTCTCGCATAAAGCGTTGGAAATCTCGCGTAATTTGCGGTAACATGTTCGGACATCACGGATTATCATATGCAACTGTTGCCTTCCAAGTTCGCCAATGGGGAGGGGAATGTCTTCGCCCACTGGTGGCTGGACATCATGCCGTGGGCCTGCTTAGGGATGGTGTGCTGGCTGTTGTGGCGCTAAGGGTTGGAGGACTTGTTGTGGGGCTTGCGGGAGCTGGGGTGGTGGCTGTTGGGGCTGGGGTGGTGGCTGTTGGTGTTGGATATCTGGATGTTGTGGCGCTAGGTGTTGATGGGCTGGCTTGGGGTGCTGGAAGGCTGGTTGTGGAAGATTTAGCTGTCCTGGCTGTGGGGCTGCTGGTAGCTGGAAGGGAGCAAATTGTGTCATTGCTCTGCGCTGTGCAGGGTTTCCCCAAGTCGTTGGTCTTGCAGCCTAAAAAAAAAAAGGAAGCATAACAGAATGTTTACCTTGCATTGTTACATTAACATTTTAAGAATGATCTGTGGATAGTCTATTGTTGCCTTATGATCAAATATGTAGTTGTGTATTTATTTTTAAGGGGGCTGTAGGGCCGACCAATGTTATGCAACCATTAATGTGAAAATGCACATAATCTTAATTTATTACTGCCCTTTTTATACTTGGCAATTTTTGACATGCTTCTTGTAAAAGGCTTCGGGGCTTTTCCGTCAGATGCTACTTGTGTAAAAAATAATTGTCTCTTAGTTCTCACCTCGCAACGTCTCGTGCCATCGCTTCCCTCACCCTCCTCCTTAACTGTACATTGTTCCTTTGTAGATACAGCCGAGAAATTGGCCCTCGTGGTTCAGCATGTTGCATCACATGGTTAACAACTAGTCCCCATTGAGGGCCATGAATATTGTATCCTGCAAGGATGAGATGTCGTTCTTCTCTACTGATTTGAGCACGATGAGCTTGATCCATTTTTTTATTCCAAGGAAAGGACAGAAATTAATTTGATTGATGATGAGGTGATTGTGATGTGTGATCTTATTATAATGCGTCGTAGGCCTATATATAATGATCATCCTTCTGGGTGTGGCTAGCTCATATTCCGAAATCATCCAATTGTATTTAAGCATGGAGGAGTAATTGCTCAATTATTGGAGGACCCAGGGCAGTTAGTCTGCTGTTCACATTCAAATGACATTTGGTCGGCTCATAGAAAGCACCTGATGAGATTCAGGTCTGCTGTTCACATTCAAATGAGATTTGGTCGGCTCCATTGGAAGCACCGTCGTGATAATTTTGGTCTACTATTTCACCATTAAGTTAATTTGTCGTATTATTTAATATTACTTCATTTATCAGTTTATGGGAAAATCGCACTCCCAATGTGAAACCTACATTTGCATATTCTTCCTTGTGTTGAAAGCCACACAACCCGACCTGCATTCAAATGCATTCCTTTACGCGCTCGAACCAATAGGTGCACATTGTAGAGATGCGCTTGTTATGGTTAGAGGCAGTGGACCGGTACGACATTCTACTATGCGCATGCCCTCGGAAGAGAATATTTATATGGCATGAATATTTATGATGTTCAATAAAGACCACTGTCCTAGTTGGGTGGGGCCTGTCCTATCGGGCTTATCATTGGGCAGTGTTGAGGTCTTTACGTTACTACGGTCTTACGCACGTTCAAAACGAAGGAACATTAGTATAACTACGTTGTGCCAACGTTGAAAATCGACCTGTTGTACTTCATACTGTTTGCCAACGTCCGTACAACGTTTAGAAAGTGACTCCGACCTTCTCGACGTCCGTACAACGTCCGTTTTGTGACGCCGACTAATCCGACGTTCACCGACGTCGGCCCAACGTATGCATGTTAGCTGGGTAATCAACCACTTACCCACAATAGCCTCAACTTTCCTTTGAGGCAGGGCTGATCTTTCCATTGTTTGACCGATTCCCCGTTTTCCAGTGACACTGCAGGATCCCATTTCTTCTTTTGAGAATAAACAGCACATGAGGTCACGTGTCAGTCGACGGTAGTCAGTCTGTTTACATCTTTGCAGCTGATGCTTGGTGATTATGCTTGAAATACTCTGTACATAACCAATATAACATTAACCGGCCAGTGTTGTATTCCAGTACAATGTGGTGAAGTAGGAACTACATGTAGGTCTGAGTAACAACACTGTGATGTCCGAGTACCTTGATTTTGAAGAAGAAAAAGCAATACGAGTGTTCTAAAAAATTGATCTGCTGTAAATAGAAATTTCTCTCCAAATAGTCAAACTGCTGTTTCTTCTTAAAAGTAATTGTACTCGGACTTGATTCCAACTGTAGCACCTCATACTTGAAATTCACTCACTCACTCACTCACTCATCCCATGGCCCTTTTGGGGCCGTAGGGGTGTCATGTTGGATACTTGGGCAGTCAGGGATCTCCAGCGCTCTCGATCTTCTGCTGTGCGAAGCAGGGTTTGGAAGTTGCAGCCAGTCCATTCCTTGATGTTGTCCATCCAGGACTTTCTCTGCCTGCCTCTTCTCCGCTTTCCCTCTACTGTCCCCTGTAGGATGGTCTTTAACAGGGAGGTATGCCTTGTGACATGGCCATACCAGGCCAGTTTGCGTCGTTTTACCGTTGCGAGTAGAGGCTCCTGTACTCCATCATGGATGGTAACTAACTGTCTAACATAGTCATTTGTCCGGTGTTCTTTGTATGATATATGTAGCATTCTTCTGTAGCACTTGTTTTCAAAGGACTGTATCCTGCGCTCAGTGTCTGCTGTGAGTGTCCAGCTCTCACAACCATAGAGTAGGGTGGAGAGTACAAGTGACTTGTACAGTTTGGCCTTCACTGGGAAGCTGATGGTATTGCTTTTCCAAACACTGGCCAGTCTCGTCATGGCTGATGTTGCTATGCCAATTCTTGCTTTTATCTCCTTTGTGGAGCTGCCATCTTCACTCACAAAGGACCCGAGGTATTTAAAGTCCTTTACTTCCTCCAACGTTTGCCCGTTCATTGTGATGTTCGGTGGTGGTAAATGGTTGTGGCTGTTGACCAGGATCTTACTTTTCTCTACACTTATCTCCATGCCATATGCTCTCGCCACCTCTTCCAGTCTGGTGGTGAGTTCCTGGAGTTCGGCCTCGCTTTTTCCCATAGGTCGATGTCGTCAGCGAAGCGGAGGTTGGAGATGGGTCTTCCTCCGATGGTTATGGAGGTGTGGAAATCTTGGAGTGCTTCTTCCATGATGTTCTCTAGGAAGACGTTAAACAAGACAGGGGAGAGGAGACAGCCTTGACGAACACCAATAGATGTTTTAAAAGGTTCTCCCATACTGTTGTTTATGAGAACTGCACTGCTTGCGTCCGTGTAAAGTGCTTGGGTGACCTGTATGAGATTATTGTTGAAGTTGTAGTTTCTGAGAACCTGCCATAACCCTTCATGCCAAACACGGTCAAAGGCTTTTTTGAAGTCAATGAAGTTATGGTATAGGTCGTGCTGATGCTGAAGGTGCTTCTCGATCAGTAATCTGACGTTGAAGATTTGTTCGGTGGTGCTCCTTTTTGGTCTGAATCCTGCCTGTTCCTCTGAAAGAATTTCCTCTGCCTTGTTCCTCAGTCTGTTCAGGATGATCCGCAGCATTACTTTGCTAGCGTGGCAGATAAGGCTGATGGTTCTGTAGTTTTGGCATTGCCTTAAATTCCCTTTCTTGGGGATGGGGATAATCAGAGATTGGGTCCATTTTTGGGGCCACTGCTTGGTTTCCCATATCTTTTGGCAGATGTGTGTCAATGCTATTATCATTCCTTGCCCCCCATGCTTCCAAAGCTCTGCTGGGATGTTATCGATGCCTGGTGATTTGCCGATTTTTAGGCTCTTTACTGCCTCCTCTACTTCAGCTTGCAGTATTGGTGCATCCTCACATTCACTGCTGGGCTTCCTGGCATTGGTTAGTATGTTGGGGTCTGGTCTTATTGCAAAGTTGTATAGTTCCTGACAATACTCTGTCCATCGCTTGGTTATTGCTACATTCTCGGTTAATAGAGAACCATGCTTGTCTTCTATTATTGTGGCTGTAGGTTGTTGTGTCCTTGTCAGTTTCTTTAGTGTTGTGTAGGCTGCTTTACTATTGCCCTGTCGTATCCCTGCATCTATGCTTTCACACTGTTCTGTGATCCACTTTTCTTTTGCTTCCCTCATCATCTTCCTGATGTTTTTGTTCACAGAGGTGTGCTGCTTTGCTGCCTTTGGGTCATCCTTCTTTATCTTTTTGAGGGTCCTTCTAAGGTCACATTGATCTAGGATGTCGTCAGTGACCCATGGTTTGTTTTTCTTCCTATCCTTCCCTAGTACTTCAGTTGCTGTTTCTATAAGTGCTTTCTCCATATTATCTGTCAATGAGTCTATGTCTTGTAGTAGGTTAAGTGTTGCACATTTTCCTCCTATGTTTGCCTCAAATATTCTTGCGACTTGTGGATCTTTCAGTTTGTCTAGACTAAATCTAACGCGTGGGTTATTATGTTTCTTTTGTGTCTTCAGTTTGAGTTTAAGCGTCATCAGTACCATGTCATGGTCACTTCCAATGTCCGCACCAGGAAAAGTTCTGGTTTGGGCATTGTTGATGCTTGACTTAAACCTTTGTGGGGTGAGTATGTAGTCAATTTGGTTATGTGTCTTTCCATTCGGTGCATGCCATGTTGTTCTGCGGGAGATTTTGTGTGGAAACAGCGTGTTGGCTACGGTGAGCTTATGGCTTCTAGCGAAGTCCAGAAGTCTCAATCCTCTGTCATTCGTTTCACCTAGTCCAAAACGTCCTGCCGTTCCTCCCCAGTGCTCATATGCATCTGTACTTGAAATTCAGGAAAGGTCAAATACCAACTACATATCTTAATATAAAAAAATATTTTAAATTTTTTTAAAATAACACTTGAAAACAATGTGCCTTTATATTATTAAAAAATTATTTATACAAAGTTTAAAACATCAAAATCTAAAAATAAATAAATGAAATAGCCAATCTGTACCTTTCACTTCAGGATTCAATAAATAGTTTATATACATACCTCGTGCGGCGAGTTTCCCAGTCTCAACCTAAGTTCGATAGGGTGAAGTCAGACACCATTTGTGGTGACAACAATTCCCCCCAACTAAGATCCTTCCCTAGACGAGATACCACTCGGAGCGATCTCTGGGCCAGGTGTATGAGTCCGTTTTGATGGAAATCTACCACCAATTGTGACTGATTGTTAAGTCTATGCCAGCACACAGTCACTCGGAGAAAAAAGGCACCTGAAAACATAATTATCGGTACAACAATATGACTTATTCAAATTGTAATTAGCAACATTACTGTGATTGGGTTGGGATTGGTTCTTTTATTTACACCTGGGTCCTCTTCCTTTTAATTTCAATGCATAATTGACAGCTAAGGTTGCAATTAAAAGCACGCAGCTCGCATCAGCATTACACCACCACGTCAGCAACGCACACTAGCATCAGCACTTCACGACAGCGTCAACAATGCGCACTATCATCAGCACTACACGACAGCGTTAATACAGAGCATACTGATCGAAACGTCGAGTTGTACCTCCAGTTCTTTTCAGAACTAATTACTACTCAATTGAGAATTTCACATGTTGTCACCGCAATTAGTCTTACTTATCCTCCTCACCATGCAAAGCTACAAGTTTTAGACTGGTATAGCCTTTTACTTTCCGTTACAATGGCCCGAGCATGGCCGAGAATGCCCTCATACTCGTCAGCCATAAATACAACAAAATAGGAAAGTGTGTTCTTTCTTAACGTTTTCTTCATAAAACAATATAACACTTAAGGGGGAAGGGCAAATTTTCAAGAAAATTAATTATTCACAAAAGTTTATACACGGTTAAATGGGGCCATCTTGTGCAAAGTTTACAATTGAAAGTTTTAGCTCTTAGAAAATGCACAGAATTTATTTTATACAAAATTAAGTCTGATTCGTGGCTCATTAAAAGTTTGCACCGATTTCTAAGAGAATGAATGTATACAGAATAAACCAAAATTTTGCTAATTAAATATTCACAAGATATTTTACACTGATTTAAGAGGTTGAGTTTATACAGAATAAACATAAATTTTGGTAATTAAATATTCACAAGATTTGTTTACACTGATTTGGGGTTCAATTTTTACAGAATTTATATAAGACATAATTTGACAAAATCTTTTCACAATTATCAGACTGATTTTGTATATAACAACAGTTTGTTTTACCGACTTTATAAAAACGAAATCTAATGAACTTTTTACAAAATTGCAATTGGACGGTGTCGTCACTCGCTCCCCAGGGGTCGTCCTTCTTCGTCAACTTCTATGGGCTTGACGAAGATTCTGGTCTGCTCCTCGTTGCTCACAACAGCTCCATCTAAGAATATCTGGGAAGAGGTGAACCTCTTTACGGCAGTGTTGTTGACTCGAGTCGGTGACTCGGACTCGAGTCCGACTCGAGTCGCCAATTTTTGTGACTTGCGACATGACTTGACTTGGACAAAAATGACTTGGGACTTGACTTGACTTGGACAAAAATGACTTGTGACTTGACTTGAGTAAATTTGACTTGACGACATTGCAAGTCATCATGTATTTTAGGTTGTTTTATTACATGTATTTTTCTGGTCAATCCGGCCACGGCAGCCGAATACTTTTGTGACAGGAAACAAAATGCCGTCGCGAATCTATACGTAATACATAATAATAGTGCATACTGTACACGTATGTGCCTTGTACTGTAAAGTGTACGCTACATGTCTAGTCTTCAACACAATCCGTCGTAGTGAAAGAAGTGGGATATTACTGGTAAAGGCATTGCATTAATATTCAAAATAATTTATACAAACGGCTGGAACGAGGTTATAGCGACATTGTTAATTGTATTAAGAATTTGTAAAGTGTTGAACAAATTATCGCAAATTTCTCGTAAAACAAAACCGAATAGCTATTTTGATTCAAATTATGTTTATTATATGTGTAATCATTAAAGGGTACATGTGTTCTTTTTAATGTTTTACTCCGTAAAAGGGGAATGTTTAAATATTTTACGAACGTAATTTTTAAATTCTCCTTACATCACCTATGCAAGCGTTGTCAGAGTTGTCAAACAACACAGAATCAGTAAGGATTTCATGCACAACGTTGTAATACACTAGTGGAGTCCGTGATTTTAACAAATGTATTGTTTGTGATAATTAACAGTGACCAAATAACCAAGAAGCAGCAATTACTAGTTTTTGGGGCGTATACAAAATTTATCTTCTTCCAAATTACCAAATTCTGAGGCCCATATAAGAGTGTAAATTACCATCCGTCGGTTTCCGTCCTGATGGGAGAAAAATGAATTGTCCCGCATGTAACAGCATCAACCGTCTGCAAATTTTCGTACACATTTTGAACCACTCTAAATACATGTTACCTACGCTAGATTGAAAATTTTCAGATTAAAAAAATTAAAACCTCAATCGCTTATTTCTATACTTTCCACACAACCCCCATAATTTCTGGAGCGAATTGATGAAAAACTACCTGGTTCCCTGTTTTGTAAATAACATTGAATTCAGATGCGGACACCAAGAAAAACAATGACGCACTACACAATTTGTGAAACGTTAACGTCATACTTGGCAGGTTTGACAGATTTGTTTGTGAGTTTCTGGTCTTCAATAGTCATTTATTTACCTCCCATCATGTTATCATTTGTTTTTCATTTATTTTATTCAATCAGCAACTTATATTTATGAAGTAAAATACGTCTAAACATCTTCAATAAAATTTAGGCCTACACTTAGTCCAGGAGCAAAGTCTGAAAAGCCCTCTAGTTTAGGAGTTGGTTCAACACCTACTACATCTAAGGTTTGACCACACAGGATGGTAGAACATACCTAATGGAACACCGCTAGGTAGTATGTGGTCTCAAATTGTGATATCAGTTTCGAAAAAAATGCCATTTTTATAAGTCAAAAATTACCAAAATATGGCACTGTTTCTGTTTTTGGCACTGTTTACCCACAACGGGCACTTTCAGTCAGCATTTATTCATGTGTCAATTTTGATTTATTTTATTCATTTTATTACAATACACATGCAACAAATAATTAATGCAATGAGAGTATTATTAATCATACATTATTTATATTTTGAATTTTAAAATATTAGGTCATTTTAGTTTTAATATAAACAAAAATATGTTGAGCGAGGCTGCATGTTCAAATAGTCTGGTTCTGCAGCAACCTGACAAACACATTCAGCAGCATATAGTGTAAGGTTGGGTACCAGTATAAGTGCCACATGTCCTGTCACATAGCTCTAGTACAAACCAACAAAACTCAACCCCCGAGAAGAAACCCCAACTGACAGAGATCGACTTTAAACGGGTGAAAACTTTGGCAAATACAGTCAACAATCTGACCACTGCCAAAGTCCACATCACCAGACAAATCGAAACACTGTCAAGGGCCATCCAACGGGACACTCCACCACCATACATCCAGAACGCATCGCGGCCCCCTCATCCACACCGTAGTCTAACCTTCCGAAAGTCCTTCCAGGACAATTGGGACAGACTCGGCAATAGGGCCGCGATTGCGTTCACCAAACTAACGTTGGAGGAGTACAACTACCAGGCGGGAGAAGCAGAACAACGGCTACTGAAGGCAAGCAAGTCGGCGCAAGGAGAGATACGGGACCACTTCCAGACCGAGAGAGAGCTACACACAGCACAACAATTGTACGAGTTCTTCACAAGAACACAAGCACCCCCGAAACGGGGGAAGAAGCGACCAAGAGAGGGAGTTTAAAAAGCTCTTTCGAAACCCACCGGTCTGTTTAAAGACCAATTTCACCGGTCCTTTTCAGGACCACCACATCTTCTCAAAAGAGATATTTCATGCCATTTGTCTACCTTATTACTATCTAATTAATATAATACAAATATATAAGTATATATTATTGGATTCAAAACTCCCAACTATGGCAAAAAGGAAATTTACGAAAGAAGCAAAACGTTCACAATCAAAACGAAAATTGAAACGATTTTCACTTGAACGCTCAAATAAAACCAAACAATACCACATTAGTCAAATGACTACTTTAGCAGAACAAAGCGAACAATTCATCACAAACCTATCTACAGCAAAGCCATCTCAAATTGAGAAAATTGCTCTGGGTAAAGGTTTAAACTTCGTTCCAACCTCTGCTAAACCAACCCGTTCTACTCTCCTGAGTGATATCTTTCAAAAAAAGATTGAGAATTGCATAACCAATGCTTAACAATACTTCCAAAAACCCACTGGCAAACCTAGCCAAACTCATTCAAAAGGTAAACCTAAAGGTAAACAATAACATGGAAGTACCACTGGTTTTCTCAACCACATATAATCCGTTCGTTAACCAGAACGATGTGAATCAAGCAATAAACAAACACTGGCCGCTGATACAACAAAACCAACCACCCTCGGAAATATTTCCGAAACAACCCTTTGTTGCATTCAGAAAGGCCTAAATGTTTTACTTTCCTTATTAGAGGAACAAATCACATAAAAACAACGAACTCTCTCACCCAAACAAAACGGACACATTACAATTGTTTGGAAAGAACATCAATTCAATGTCTTATCTAAAAAATAAGACAGGAGACCACCAGGCTCATTAATTTGAACCATTACATGCAACTGATGATTGCCGAGTAAGGCATGAAAGCTTAGCTATTGCTACTAAAGGATCTGAAAAAATATCCTGTCTCTTTTACACATTCCCCCAATTTGACCAATCGGTCATTATTGGTACGTTCATACAAAAAAGCCTACTATTCCCACAAAACTCATTGTCAAATTGAAAAATTTTGGAAATAGTCAAATACGGATTCACTGTATTTCAATTTGTATGACAAATACATCTTGGAAAACAAAAACAAAAGTCAACGAAGATGTGGTGTCACTGAATGGGTTTGCACCATCATTATTTACTACTTTTTTGCCAAAAAGGGCAGAAAAATGAAAGTCTTCCTCCAACTCAAGATAGTCTCATTCTTCACGAAAAACGAGCAAATTATCAAGCCTTGGTTTGGAGGAGGGCATTAGACAGTGTACAGAACCTACCACCACCTACTGGGAATGGTTGGGAGCTGAAAGACGGCATCCTGCAGCCAGTCCTTATGTTAAAAGACCCAGCACCTCGTGGGCTGATAGAGCTTACAGTATGTCGCTGCAAGACGTCAAACTGCAAACGAACTGACTGTAGCTATCGTGCAAAAGGCCTTGCATGTACAGAAGCCTGCACAGTACGTGCATGGCTAGCGAAAACTGCAGAAACCCCAACAATGACACCATGGCGGAAGACGCAGTTGATGATGACGATGATGATGACGAGGCATAAGAATATCACCATTTGAAGCCCCTGTACTTTTTGGTAATTAAAGTCTGCATGGCCTTCTATCACGTACCGCCTGTGGTCAACTAGGAAGCTCTCCTGGAACATCAAAACTCCCTGGGAACCATAAATGCCACATATTCAATTATTTTCCAATGTTTTCATTAATTATCTTTCCACAAATGCCAACTCGACTCTCATTTACTGTTATATATATAGAAGCAAATACAGAAAAGTGTCTTGCTCAAGGACACAAGTGTCATGATTTGGAACTAAGTTTTGAAATACATGTACCAAGTCACCGAAAGACCAAGTCAACTCTATAATCATTGTGGACCATTTGATTATTATTTTTTTTGTAATTTTTTTTTTTAAGTTTAAAGACTTTAAAGTGCTTCTGTTAATGGAAAGTTCACACTTTTATCAGGCTTCCAGCAGATAAAGTTAATGCCCACTGTAGAGTGAAGCTCCAATCATTAACTGTTTGAAGACAATGCATGACATGTTTGCCTTGTCACTTCCAATAATTAAGAATATATTGCAATTCATCAGAGGAGAGGACACGCCCCTTAAGAGCTTTCTGAAATTTCGGTGCATCATATGAACTGAAATCGGTCCATTCATTTTGCTAAGTGTGGGAGCAGGTTGCCAATTATGAAAAAGGGGGTAGCTACGCCCCTTTTTTACCCCTCCTACATCCGCCCATGTACTTAAAAAAAAAACTTTGGCAAATTGAAAGATTATCTCTTGTGAGAAAACCGATCATTTATGAAAATAGAATGTAAATTTATTAATCGACTGCATACTGTAGTTGCCAAAGTTGAAGATTTTATTGATTTTTAGACCTTTAAAATATAACATTACGTTTTGCACTTTAATGCAAAACTGATACCACAATTTGACACCACATACTACCTGGAGGTGTTCCAGAGGGTCTATTCTACCACCCCGTGTAGTCAAACCTTAGATGTAGTGGGTGTTGAATGACCACATTTATGCCAGGTCCGTGCTCCTGGACTAACTAGCCTACAGTGTACATTTAAGCCTATACGTTTAGCATACATTTCCCTTCACATGTACTGCACGATACACGGTACACGTGTGTGCGTTTGTATAGTTTTCTAGAAAATATTGCCCGATGATTACAGCGAGGTTTCGCGGCTAATTCGAGATAAATGTGTCAATTATGTATATCCTATAAACAACAAATGACAAACACTGGATTTATTCTCACTGCCAAGACAGGGAACATGACAAACAGAACATTATTATAGGAAAAAAAGTCTCCGGTTTCTGGTGATCTCCGTGCACGTGGCCTCAGCTAGACCTGCACGTCGGCATTTTATTTTATTATTTTTTGCTATGAAACGATGTCCAATTGCAGCCACACTTTTTCACATAGGGGTATAAACGTTTGGCTGATTTGTGAGCCACCATATACTTTGTATAATGGGAAATTTGGTCCCGGCCTATACATGTAAAAAAAAAATTAACAGAACAAAACAAACAAAAAACAAAATCGCGTCACCGCACCAATTTTGAAACTGGAGACTTTTTTAGCCTTATTCGGGACGATAAATGACTTGTGACTTGTGACTTGACTTGACTTGAGAAAATTTGACTTGTGACTTGACTTGACTTGGAAAAATTTGACTTGTGACTTGACTTGACTTGAGAAAAAATGACTTGGTTACAACACTGCTTTACGGTCGCCATTTTCATCCGTTTTTGGGTTGGGGAAGGGACGTCTTCAGCCGGCGCTTCTTCATCGGCCACTTCATCATCTAGACTCTCCAAGGAAGGAAGTGACGATGGCGGGGAGGAGGGGGCAGGGGACTCAACTTTCTCCTGCATCATACCTCGTGGCTTGCCTCTATGCCCGTAAGGCGGGACCACGGCCCTCGGCGAAACTGGGAGACTGGGCAACGATAACATCTTAGGAACCGGCTGGCTCCCGGTCGCTACCAGGCGTGCTACGTTGCATGGGACTTTCTCCGCCATGGGATCCTTTGCAGGACTACCGACAACAGGAACAAAACACAGAACACCAAAAATCAAAACATGCTCAACTCTGAATCAGAAAATTCAACTATTTACATACACGTCCACTCAATACTGTACAGTATAAAAGTATTTTAACGATATCGCATGGGTAACTTGTGGGCCCTCTTAGAGTACCGCCTTCGCGGTGTCTCGCCAGGTGATTCTGGCTAACTACCCTAACCCTCTTGTTCTTGTTCTTCTGTGATGTCTACGTCCATCACAGGGACCGCATCAACATGAACCTCTAACTCTGGTTTTTCCACCTGCTCAAGGGGAGGGCTTCCTACCGCCTCACCATTTGACCGCTAACCCCAAGGTTGAATGGCCTCACCGACATACGGTTTCAACCTGTCCACATGGACGACCTTTGGTTTGCTTCCTCGCCTCAGCTGGATGCGAACCGTCACATCTGACAACCGCTTGACAATGAGCCCTGGTCCTTCCCACCGCAATTGCAATTTTGGGGAGAGGTGCAATCCCATCATTGAACTGTCTTTGTTGCATGGTTTTGTGTCACAGTATCTTTGTAGAACAAATAACATTATTCTTAACAGTCATACACTGTTGGCACGAACAGACATTTGTAGAAAAACCAATTTAGTTTCGTGTTTTGATGCTTGGCAACGAAGTTATATTTCGTGTGGTTCCTCAAGTGTTGTTGTTTTGCATCGGTCATGAGTATTGTGGGGGAGTCAAGGTACATGATTACCACTGGGCCATGTTTTTCGGTGTCCTGTAATATTTTTCTTGTGTCTTAAAATTTGTATTTCTAAAAGCTGACGTGAAAGGTGACCTACAGTGGCTGTCACAGGAGTTTTGTTTAAAAGAATTGTTTAAACATCAGATTTGAGTGAAAAATAAGGTTGTATGCAATCCTAATCAGTGACACTATATCTTTGTTGGTTTGTTTTTCAAATTGTATTTTTCGTACAAGATGATATGGGTCCGTAACTGAGTATCTGCGTTTTTTTTTCTTCAGATCGTTTGGTAGCATTAGCAACGCTTTCATGCCTCAATTGTGGGCAATCATTTGCCACTGGTTATTGTGACATGACATTTACTTGGTGTTCACAATTACAAATACATCAAAATATAATTGCAAATTACATTATTGCACATTACAGTATTTTAGAAAAAACAGGTTATCAATGATAGCTGTACACCTAAGAATTTGAACGAAGCCAAGTGTGGCTTTTGTGTTCATCCTATTGCAAGTTGCAAGTACTGGTTCAATAGAAGTTAGAACCGGATTGTCTCTTTGGATAAGACATAATTGATATTTTCCAAAAGGTTGTAATTAATGTGTCCGTTTTGTATGAGTTGATTCGTTCGTTGTGTTTATGTGATTTGTTTGACTAATAACGAGAGCAGAATATTAAGTGTTTCATCTGGTTCTTCAAAAAAGCCAGATGTGATTTTATTTATTTGCTTTACATAATAATGTAAATTTAATGTAGTTTTGGATATTCATTTAGGCTTTTACAGAACTCTGATATTGTAATCAAATTAATTCCTGGCATTATTTTAAATTGTGTAATTGCAATTTTGACAATCTCTGCTAGAGTCAAAACATAAGGCCATTAACAACTTTTTACATATTATTTCATTGATACAATGTAAGCCGAGGTCAAAATGTGAACATAAGTACAGCATGGTCGGAGTACCCTGTAGGTTTATATAAAATGAAAACATGTCAAATCGTTTTGCTATTAGCGATTAATTAAAGAAATAATTGTTAATTGTTTATGTGTTTATTTGAGTACGAAAATTTACCTATTATAAACGTCAGTAATAAAGCGATGGTAATATTAAATATTTGTGATGTTGTTTGGTAATCATATTTTAAAGGGAACAGAGTTAATTAATTGAAAAGTGTTTATAAATTCATTTAAGATTGTGTTGATTAAAGTCGATCTGCTCTCAGAGATGCCATTCTTGATTTTCTCTCAACTTGGATTAATTGATGACCGCCTTGGCTTTGCCAACTTTTATAAGCATATAATACATGACAGGTCACTGTTTCAGTTCTTTCATTCCTCATCATAAGCAATTAACATTGTTTTTTTTAAAGAAAAGTCGATAACAACTACATATGAAATCCTTGAACAGATTACAACTGATCCCCCAAAATACAGTTAAGCACATTATCAAAATTCACAAAGTGACAACAAATGTGACATTACATATAGTAATAATCTATGTTGAAAATCGAGGTAAATTTTATCAACATTTCAGTTTTAATGCGTTTTATTCAGATGACTACTGTCCTTTCTTGTACTTTAGTCCACCTAAACTAAAGTCATTGAAATGTGTCATTATTACTAATTAGTAATGTTTCCATCTTACTTAAAAGGCATGCTAAATACAGCATATAGAGACCATGTACATGTATGTCTTGATGATTTTGTAGCTTTAAGTGGCACATAATATTTAAAATTCTTATAATGTATCCAGTGCTGATTGTGTGGCTTCAACAGGACATCATGTAGAGAAGAATTACATTTTCTGAAAGGAAACAAAATACAGTGTTATCATACACTATTCAAAAGTATTTCCATACCTCTCTGTAGGTTTGTTTGGAGACGGATTTATAAAGTACCGCGATTGAAATAAACTCTTACAAAAGCCATAACCATAAAGTCCCTCATGAACAAAATCACAAATTTTAAACAATAGTAGTATGGTAGATGGGGCTCCTAGCGCTGCTACCTAAAAGTGGGCGTGGTTGATGTGAAAAAAAGAGGGAGGGTGAGAGAGATGATGTTGATGATGTCATCAACAAATTTGATAACGTCACGCTAGATTTAGATTGCTGAGTATTAGTAAGGGGGTTTATGTTAAAAAAAGATAATTTGTTTTAAGTTGCTTTTAAAAATTGAAAAAGCAAAAAAATATTATCTAGGTATATATTGAAAGAGAGGATGGCAGACGATGGTATAAAGCGCACATTACTAAAGGATATGAAATTATAGATTATGATAAAGCTGTGGCTGCGAAAGAGCTAAGAAGGTATGAAACGACAACGTCAGTTTTTAAAGACGACGGTTTAAAGCGCATATTGCTAGAAAAGGATATACAATTTAAAGATTATGATAAATATGTAACCGCGTCCAAATATGACGATTATGATGAATATGTAACCACGTCCAAAGATGACGACTTTTTTGGCTCAGAAGATTTAATACTAGCAAGAAAACATTTAGCGTGTAAAAAAAACTTCAATAAAATCAAAAGAATATCGTGAATCTATATTAGTTGAATACGCGCAGCAATTTGAGGATTTTGAAACTGTTTTAGCCGATATACATTTTGGGCTTTTAACTAACAATGTTGATATAGAGTATGAAAATTTAAAAATTTCAAATATTACATTTAAATAAAAAAGTTTTGTAGAGTAATATTGATATGGGTGAACAATTACGAAGATGTATGCTCGAGCTCGTTGAATATTTAAAATCAGTGTTTATAAATTTACACGATTTATTATTTTTAGAATTTTATATTAAAAAATTTCCCGCACAACAATTGATTATACTCGTGCGGGAAAAATTAGTTTCCATGTTTTCGTTAATTAAAGCTAGAGATTTAATAAATATAAAAGAATATTTAACGCAACTCGCTTTGGACGCGCATTACATCGATTTATATTTTAACGAGTTGCCGAGTATAAATGAAAAAGATATAGAAACTATTTTTTTACATTTAGAAAAAATTATAAACATTGTATTAAATTATAGCGACTAAAAATTAAAATTGCAGCGTTTACATGGGGCGTACGGGGGAGGTCTATCGGTCGTTTTTACTCGCTCCGCTACTTGCGAAGCGGGTTTTTGATTATAATAATTTTTATTTTTTGTTAAGGCTACTTTAAATTCATAAGTTTTTCTATAAGAATTTGTTTTCTACATTTACATCGACGGGTTTGTTGGTCGTTTTATCCGCCGTAGCCGTATCTTTAACCGAGTTGTTACGGATTTTTTCTTTCATTTTAGAAGATTTATCTCGTTCTTCGCAAATGAGTAAAATTCATTTTGGGTAACGACGCCGTCTTCGATCGCTTTTGAAACATGGTTTTCGATCGTGTTGAGTTTAGACGATGCTAAAACTCTAATTTCATCGTGTTTTTTTAGCTTTTTTAGATAATTTATATTTCGCGTATCTGAGAGCAAACGCCGCACCGCCTAACCCTAAAGCTAAACCTTCTAAAACGAGTCCTACGGGCGCTGCTACAACGCTGGTGATACTGGCGATTCCGATGCCCCCTGCTCCAATACAGCCCAATTCAGCGAGAGTTTCTACGATACTACAAGCGTTGATGATGTTATTATACTTTTTATAGACGGCTTCACGGTGATTTATTTCGATTCGTAATTCTTTTTGAATATCATCGATTTTTTGCAAACGAAATGATTTAGCATCATCCGTTAAAGACGGTAAATTTGGATAAAGTACATTCATTGATTCTATAGGCACGCTCATTGTTTTTTATTAATAGAAAAAGATTTTAATTTATTGGAATATTGTTAATTTTGATCTCGTAACAGATTCCAGTGTTTAAAGAGCCAAACAAATTTAGATTTACATATAGTTTGATATTATTATTTTGAACGCAGCATAATATACATTCTAAATATCGTGGTTCATTTGTAAAATTAAAGTTTCCATTTGGGGGAAAATCAATTATACTTTTTCTATTTTCATCATTGGGATCATATTGATAACTTTTCACTAAAGAATAAGAATTATTTTCACCTATGTTCATTTTAGCATAGAATGAATAAAATGTTACGTTACCGAATATAGAAATATTTATTGTATTATTAAACCAGTATAATTCAAAATTGAAATCATAAAAAAACTCGTTGTTATGTAAAAGTTCACTCGGTTTAATATGTCCACTTTTTTCAAAGATGAAATTTTTATTGTTAACGATATTACTTTTACGATTAGGTCCGTAAATGCTCGCCATATTTATTATAGTATAACTTTTTTAATTTAACGGTAAAAGTTTTAATTTTTATATTGAAACAGATTTTATAATTGAGCGCGCCGAAATAAGTCGCCTCTACAAAAACTTTTCGAACGCCTCGTATTTTAAAACACATTTCGTATCTTAAATGGGACATTTCATCATCGATAAAATAAAATTTATTATTTAGCCCCGGAGAAGGAATATAATAAACGTCAACCTCATAATCGCGCGTTGTTGAATATGAAGTAAAAATATTCATTTTTGTAAAATGTACAAAAAGAGAGCAGTACGTTGTCGCCTCGTTAAACATGAAAAAGGGTAGTTTAGACATAGCCCACCATCCGAGTACGACGTTGTATTTTTCGACTAGAGGTATCGTTTGTAAAATTTCATCTCTGTTTATATATCCGAAATGTTCGTAAATTTCGCTAGGCGCGCTCGCTGTTGCTCGTACAATTTCGTCTCTAGCGGCTACGCTAGCAACAACGTCACTCATTCGACTAGGTCCGTAAATACTCGCCATTTATTTATAGTTTGAAATTTAAAAATGTTTAATTTCTAGATTTAAAATAACGGGGAAACCGTGATTATTTATGTCTCTACCCTTTGAATCTTTAATTTGAAAGCTCAACGCGTTAAAAGTACCGACTTAAAAAATTTTCATTAACGGATTTTCATATTCCATCCACATAATTTCTCCGTACGATTTACCTTGCAAGGGAAAAGCGTTTAAAATGGTACAAGGTTTACCGTTAAAATAATTATCGGTCGTAGAAATTTGATCTCAATGAATGTATAGAATTTTAAAAAGTTGTACGTCAATCTTTTTACTATATTCTCCCGTAGTTAGAAATTCGTTGTGAAGCCGGAGTAAATTAGCTAACCCGGATGTAAATTTAACGGATTTGTTTTCTTGAGTCAAATTTAGTAAATAGACACCCGTTGTTTTATTTATAGCGAACGTGATCCAAGGCGCGTCTTTTACTATAATATCGATAATTTCGAGTATGTTGTAAAGTCCCGCTTCAACAAACTTGATGACATCCGGCTCACCCGTCGTACGATAGATTATTCTTTCTTTTTTACGCACGTTGTAATATCCCACCCAAATGTTTGCGCTATGTACATGTAACGTTATCGCGAGATTACCCTCGCGATTATCGATAACGCCGTTTAATTGAATAGACCCACCATTTTTTTCAATTTCAACTTCAACGGTATGATACATTTTAATATTAAAAGTTTATAATTTTATTATAATAAAATGACGTTTCCATTAGCGTTCAAGAGTAATTTTACGTATCCATATAAGCAATCTGGAAATTTTACAGCGCCTCTGAATTTTAACGCTAGCGATTTAACGAGTCTAAAAATTTACGTCAACGAGAACGATTTTTTCACCGCACAATTCGGTAATGTTTTTAGCAACTACAAGTTGCCCCGCGTTGATAGCGACAACGTTGTCGATGATTGGAATTCAAATCCGCTAAGATTTTATCAAAATCAATTTTTTTTTACAACGTACTGCGCTACAACGAGATGTGGCGTGAGTTATCAACATTTAAATCATTCGAATATGATGATTTGTATTTTTTTTTTCACGTATATTATCAAATGAGACGATTGCTAAAAGAAATGAGCTGTCCCACATCTTTTCAAAATTATTTTAGCGCGTTCGAAAACAATATAGACGTAAGCGCGTATAAAAGACTATGTAAAGACTTTCACCTCTCAACATTAGATAATTGGAAACAACGAGTAGATTTAAATTCAAACGGATTGGGAACTGCTTATTATTACGATAACGGCTACAAAGTGGTCCCCGGAAACAACTATGATAAAAGTAGTTTGAACGTCATCTCTACCGAGGTGAGCGATTATGATTATTACAAAACTGCGACGAGAATGAGTTTTGGAGATCATCCCTCAACCTATACGATCGGATACATTTTACAATCTCCATCTACAGAGCTCGCTTGGACAAAATTTATAATCGGCGACTCTAGAGGTTATACTCTCGGTAATCTTCATCATCATCAATATTTGTTACTTGTTCAGTTGGTTGATCACCCAAGTTGTTATCGGTTATACCATCATCCACATATTCATCATCATCCATATATTCATCTTCGGGTTGGTTATACGCTGGATCAATTTCGATATATGGGTTTCCTTCGCGCGCCATTTTATAATTACTTTTTATCTTTTTTAAACAATTTATAACTCGCGTAGCCTACGGCGCTCATCCCTAGTACGATAAATAAAATCTCTCGCGTTTTTTGATCTTCACTAGGAACGTAAAAATCTTCTAGTTGCGGTTCGTCGTGTAAATCAAGAGGTAAATTTATTCGTTCACCCGTAAGTAGTATGTGTGCAGCAAATCTACCCTCTTTGTGGAGGAGCAGTCTGCAGTTTGTCTGCAGTGATTTTGTGCAGTTTGTAACGGCAAGAACCACATTGCACCACAGTGCAGTGGAGCAGATTTGCACTTTGTGGAGGAGCGTGCACTTTGTGGTGGTGGAGCACCATAATTTTGTTTTTGATGGCCAACTTCCATTTTTTTTTTTTTTTTTTTTTATGACGTCATTTCGGCCAAGTAAAAAAAAAATTGTGTTACCATAGGAGTTCCACCACCACAAAGTGCACGCTCCTCCACAAAGTGCAAATCTCCTCCACATTGCTCCACTGCACTGTGGTGCAATGTGGTTCTTGCCGTTACAAACTGCACAAAATCACTGCAGACAAACTGCAGACTGCTCCTCCACAAAGAGGGTAGATTTGCTGCACACATGATTGAAATTTTTCATGATTGAAATTTTTTTTTCAATTTTTTATTTTTTTTTCAACCACAATTTTACCACTGCACACAACTGCACACAACTGTACACAAAATACTGCACACAACTGCGCACTACTCCCTCCACACAAACTGCACACAAAATACTTACTCCCTCCACACAAAATACTGCGCAAGCGCAGCATGCATATTGATGATTTCGGGTGGAGGTCGGCCCCCTCATGGCAAAATGGTGTAACTCAAAAATTGAAAAAATTTGATAAAATCATTCATGGGGTTATTGAGGGCGCTGTTTCCATATTTGAGATTTTCATATCCATAGGACCTACTGTTTCAAAGATAGCAGGACGTATCTTGAGCGAACAAGTACAACTTTGGTTCAGTTTCTTTGCCAAAACGGCGTATATTTAGATGCAACCTTTTGTGTACACGTCGTGAAAAGACAAAAGGATTTATCTATGGTTACATACTTTTTCCAAGTTCTCTGTATGTTTTTCCTTTAAATATTGAAATATCATAATGGTGTATACCAAGATATACTCCTTTACCTTAACATGCTGCAAAATATTTGTTTACATTTTTTTGCCAAAGCGATGTACATCGAAATACATTATTTTGCCATTTAAACTAACTTCTTAGTTTTTTCCAATTTGGGTGCTAAAAGGAGGTACTTTGAGATACATCTATTTGCCATTTAAATTAATAGTTAAATTTACAAATACACCATTTTGCCACACGACGTAACTTTCACCTGGTCGGTGCACGTCAAGATACACCCTTTTGACAAATAATTATACAGTCAACCGAGGGCGCTGTCCATTACATAGTGCCTTTTTAGTGGAATACTTTGCAGCCATTTTGCAGCAGCTGGACTCAGCGCGCGTCTGCATACTGTGCAGTTACTGTAGTCAAGCAGCTTGCTAACTTAGGCATACCACGTCTTCAGTAATTTTAATTTTAAATGATTTCTGCTGCAAAATGGCAAGTAGGGGGAAGATTATGCTACAGCTGGCTTTGCAGAAACAACGTAAAGGTAAGGCAATAGCCTACACAGATTCAATGTAAATTAAGTTATTATAACTAAGTTATAAGTACTACTAGCCTAGGCCCTGGCCTAGTTAATTATCGTCCATGATCATGTACGTAATTCGCCGCATTCGTGAACTGACGCACTTACCTTTGGCTTAGCATTTCTCGGAAAACTTACAAAACTATGGCGTATTACTGGTTGCATAAACTTATCTACATGTAAGTCATGCTTGTTACAAAAATAACAATCATAGTGAAATTGTATGATTTACTGGAAAGTTAGTGCTTGTGAAAGTGCAAAAAGTTGTTTAACCAATAATGATTATTGATTTTACTAGATATAAATATTAAGGGATGTACATGACCTCAGTTTTTTTCATGAACATCTGTGATTTTATTGTTCTATGCAGCAGCTGTCAATAAGCTGTTATGTTGTCTGTGGAAACCAAAATTTCTGAATGCTTTGCATTTGCAATGATTTTTTTAAAGAAATACTGATCCGCAAAATGGACACATTCCTTACAGAAGAAGCGAACGAAGACTACTTAATTCATTGGTGTTTACTTCGTCAGTAATAGAAAAGTATTGAGAAAATGAAACATTAATATCATGGTTATGAAAAGAAATCTTTTATTTGACAAAATGCTAACAGCATTTTTATACATTTAAAAGTTTTAAATTACTTTTTGAAAAAGTTTCAACCACCTTCAGTTTTTGGTCTTTCAAGAATATTGATTAAACGTTTTGAGAGCTCCAAATTATGCCATTTTATTTAAACAAATTTTAAAAAGAGAATCCTTCAATGAAACAAACTGAAACACCAAACTGCTAATTTCATTTGTAACTTACTGTCCAGTTGATATAAGTAACCTTATACATGTAGGTGCGTCATTTAGGGTAAATTGAGGATGTGTAAATTGAGAACGTGTACACGCCGGCCACATTGTGGGGTAACGTTAGGTACGCAATCAATAACGTTAGGCCTACGGGGGATTTTGTTAATAATTAATTTCATTTAATTAATAATTGGCCTACACAAGGCCCATAATTCATAAAGGTATGGTTGGTTCATAGTAAAAAAAAATCATGGGCTAGTTTTGTGCCATTTTTTTGTGCCATTTGTTTTTCTTGTACACCTATCCCCACCCATCACCAAATAAAATACAAAAGTTGGCCTAGAATACAAATTACGATTCAGTTAAATCCTCTTTGAAGCATGCCAAAAGTCGTTATAATGACGCTATAGTCCAAGGCCAGTTTTAAATGCAATTTTGGTACCAAATCATGTTCCACAGAAATAACACCTCGTCATAATGTCTTGAGTATAAAGTCAACTGGTGCAGGCGTTAATTCAGCTGTCTCTGAAAGTGTTTGGACAGATCACAATGCAGCCACTATTGCATCACAGTCAGCAGCTTCTCCCAGTCTTGATCTTCCAGCTGCCATTGATGTACCCTTAGCAAGCTTAGCTGAAACTACATGCTCCAGTGCTGCAGCTACTGCATCTCATGATTCTGACATGGAATCCGGTGACCCTATGGCCAACTGCACCATTCCAGAGACTGCAGCGACTAGCTGTTATAGTTCTTCCATACAAAACCATGCCTTGACGTATGATGTGCCAACAACAACTGGTCATTGTAGTGTGTCATCACCCTTTAATTCACATGGTTCAGAGGTACCATTATCTACAAGCATGATTATTTCAAAGATCTGGATGATGATATTGACATGCTGAGTAAAAGTGGGGAGGAGGATGTTCTTATTGGTAAGTTATATATCTATGTTATTGCATTCATTTCGAACATGAAAGACAACAATAATTGTTTGTGTTGCATTTATGCATATACATGTAGGTCATTAATGTTTGTATTTTAATGTATTGTTTTTACAGAAAATATCACCTTATGGCAGTCAACTGAAACGGCAATCAAGGAGCTGATGAACTGCCTGGAAAGCGACATTAATCTTGGTAAGGTACAATGTAAATTTGCATTTTCCCTAATAAACTTATAATTATGTGAGGTAATGAGACCATTTAAAAGTACACAAGTTAATCCACCCCTATAAGGTCTTTGAATTAATTTCCCTGGTCATAAGAAAACATGTAAATCCTGTAGGTTAAGAAAATGTGTCGGTGATGTTTTTAAAGGAATGGGCTTGTTATTTGTATGGAGGATGGGTAAATCATCTTACATGTGCAGCCCATAGTGGTTTTAGAGCACCAAATGACATGAACACTGTTTTTAATGTTTTTATTGATGTGGATACAAAGTGTTTAAGGTGCTTATTTCATAAAATAAAGTTGTATGGTGCTGATGCAAATCTGTGTGGTGATGTATGTCACATCTTAAAATTCCAAGGGAAACACAGAGTTAGTTACCTTTGTTACCTGAAAAGGCAGGCTGCATGGTTTTAATTACCATCAATACTCACTTGCGTTCAGTAATCATAAATAAGCACAGGGCTTAAAAAAGACAGGGGATTAAATAGTTTCGAATTTCGACAAAAGTGTTAA
Source organism: Zoroaster sp. YZ-2022 (assembly GCA_029582265.1). Classification (NCBI taxonomy): domain Eukaryota; kingdom Metazoa; phylum Echinodermata; class Asteroidea; order Forcipulatida; family Zoroasteridae; genus Zoroaster; species Zoroaster sp. YZ-2022. The sequence goes on from CM055836.1 coordinate 8,618,181, forward strand.
TGACAAATAACAGATGTCTTGAGAACTATATGTATGAATACTTACACTTTGATTTAACTTTTACAGCTGAAACAGGCACAGCTTCATCTCCTGCTCATTTACAGTTGGCAGCTTCCTGTGCTAGATGTACTCCTATTAGATGCACATATATATTGCCCAAACCTGCCAATTCCACTCTGAATCTTCCAGCTGCCATGGGTCTTCCACCTGTCATTGATGTACCCTTAGCAAGCTTAGCTGAAACTACATGCTCCAGTGCTGCTACTGCATCTCATGATTCTGACATGGAATCCGGTGACCCTATGGCCAACTGCACCATTCCAGAGACTGCAGCGACTAGCTGTTATAGTTCTTCCATACAAGACCATGCCTTGACGTATGATGTGCCAACAACAACTGGTCATTGTAGTGTGTCATTACCCTTTAATTCACATGGTTCAGAGGTACCATTATCTACAAGCATGATTCTTTCAAAAGATCTGGATGATGATATTGACATGCTGAGTGAAAGTGGGGAGGAGGATGCTGTTATTGGTGAGTTATCTGTTATTTCGGTTGTTGTTCTTTGTTCATATTTATTGTTTTCGTTTATTAAAAGGTTCACTTTTGTGGCTTCTAAAGTCAATACATTGTATATAAAATAAGTATAAAATAAATATATCGGTTGCTGCCATGTTCATCCTATTGTATAGGTCCAGATATTCCGATGTTCCTTTCCGCTGAAACAGATATCCAACAGCTTTTGAGGACCGGTATGGCAGGTGACATTAATGAACGTAAGCCAAAGTGCATTGTTTTTTATCTTGACCCTCTGTGGTAGTCTAGCCAGCTCACGATTTGACAATTATTTTCAGAACTATTAATTATGTTTGTAGCTAGTTCATGAATGATGTTACCAGTTAAAGTATTTCTGAACTACCTGTTTTGTTAATTTTACTTTTTATTATATTGTGCAGATGTTGATTATGATGGACAGCAGCTGCAGCAGCAAGAGCAACAAGAGCAGCAAGAACAAGACGTTCCTGTCATGCCAGTCGTTCCTGTCATACCAGGTTTGACAAATACTACATTTAAACATTCTCATCACGCTTTCAATCTTGGCATTGATTCTAACCTTTAAACCGCTGTGGCAAACTAGCCTTCTCACGTGTAAAACCATAGCTAATTGTAAACGGTATTAGTAATGTATTTTATTTTGAGATAATTATATGATGTTGGTACAGCACACATCCTGTACAGTGTGAGATTTCCTTGGGATATCTGACAGCTTTGATAAAAAATGTGCTTGCCCAAATAAAAAAAAAGAAATACAGTCAGCTGAATAAAAATTTGCTATGATTCTTAATAATGCGAAAAGATGATACCCTATGATACAAATCATTTGTTAATTTTTTCACCCATCTAATGATCTTGAGTATCTCAAAATAGTGCGCATTACATACAGAAAGGAAATTAATTATTGAATTGCACATAATACGTTTGATTTATCAACAGCCAAAAAATGTCGCAGACGAACTGCAACATCAAAAAATGATGCAAATCGGCATAAACATCCAATGCTTCCCCCTTGTACCAGTAACTTGTAGGAGGGAATGCACCAAACACATTTCAAAGGCTCAACGAGAATCAGTGTGGAGCCACTACTGGGAGATGGAATACGACAGACAGCGAGACTGGATTGTACAAAATGTTGAACAAAAGCCAAAACTTTCCAAGACAAATTTGGCACAAAGATCACGCCGTTCTAATACCATCATTTGGAACCTTGGATCGAACATCGTGTGCAAGACCTTTTTCCTGCATACCCTTGGATACAGGAATGACAAGATGGTTTTCTCAGCTTTGCGTCACATCAAAAAAGATGGTAATATCGTTGTAGGAACATATGGCGATAAACGTGGGTGCCATGAGCCTCATAACAAACTCTCTGCTGAGTATCGGGATACAGTTGTAAGGCACATTGAATCCTTTAGGCCACAGATTTCCCACTACAAACGGGAACATGCACCGAATCGCAGATACCTTCCATCAGAATTGTGTGTCTCATTGATGTACAACAACTTCAGTGAAAGTGTGGAGCATGTGTGTTCATATACATACTACCTTCAAATATTTCAGTCACTCAACATTTCATTCACAACACCCACTAATGACTTATGTAAGAAATGTTTCGTTCATGATAAGTCACACCCCGAAGATGCACATGAGTGTTCTACATGCGAGTGTTCAGAATGTTTAGTTTATCCCAGTCACAGGCTACATGCTGCACAGGCAAGATCAGCCTTACATGATGATATGCAGAGGATGACTACAGATGAGAAGTTGCTAGTTGCAACTGTCGATTTGCAGAAAGCTATAACAATTCCCAAGGTTCCCACGAAAGACCACTTCTTTTCACGCAAATTGGTTGTCTTCAATGAAACTTTTGCAACCCCAGGTAAATATGGGCAAACAACATGCGTTCTTTGGCACGAGGCCGAAGCTGGCCGAAGTGCAAGCAACATTTGCAGCTCCTTTGTTGAGTTTATTCGGAAACATAGAGACAAGGAGGAAATAATTATCTATGCAGACAATTGCTGCTCACAGAATAAGAACTGGACATTGTTGTCAGCATTGCCAAGGGTGGTGAACAGCCCATCTGTTGCTACTCAAACATAACAGTGAAGTACCTTCAGCCAGGACACACTTTTATGGCAGCAGATTCAGTCCATGGAAACATCGGCTCAAAGATGAACAGCCAGATGTACATACATGACTTCACAGACATAGTGGAACTCATCAGTTCCTCTCGCAAGAACATAAAGTGTGTGATAATGGGTCATACCTCAATGATTCTGTTCACAAACCAAGCAAAGAAAGTGAACGTGGTATTGAAGGATGTCAAGGTGGTAAAGTTCTGTCGTGGGTCTCTTAACATGTTCATTAAGACATGCCATAATGCAAACACCTACAAGGAGGTAAGTATCCTGAAAAGAGCTGAAGTCAGAGAGATAGAGTCCAAAATGGCCGCAAATCAAAACACAGTCAACTGCCTACCACGAATGGAAAAGCCTAGAGGTATACCACCAATTAAGAAGAAATAATTACTGAAACTTGCTGTCGCAATGCCACCCCACAAGAAGGCATTCTATCAGAACCTTGTTGCTACTGAAGGTATCAATGATCTTGAAGTAGAGGTCTAATGTGGTGTGTAAGTGCCTGAGGTGACGAGTTCTTACAGGTGACAGACCCGAGTTGTTACATTTCTTAAAGCCCTACCTCGAATTGGGAAGGATGTGATTTCGTGGTTGACGAGTTAGTTGTTAAAATACTACTTATTAAAAAATTATAATTGATATAAAACATTTCTGGATGTTTCCCGGCCTGAAATGTTCACATATGAGAGAATGATACGACACGTAAACGTTTAAGGGTTGTATGTGTTGATTTGTATTCTAAATTTATGTTACACTAAAACGTTACAATCTTTCTCAGAGGCAAACTGCTCCAGTTTGCCTTTGCCTCTGAGAAAGATCGTGTCAGTCTAAACGTCAGGCCCTTCTAACTTATAAGTATCATACATTTCAGGTCAATATAGTTGGAAGCAGTTTGCAACAGCCTATTATTTTAATTGCCAATATTTTTGTTGTCATACGCAATTCAGGGAGTAATATAAAATCCGCATTAAAATTACATTACTAATGTAAATGAATTGTGTTTAAATATTTGAATGGTCACAAATTAATTTAACCGAACTACATTATTATTGAAGAAAAAACATGAATTTTCAGTTTTGTTAATTGCCTTACAATAAATCTTCGAGTATTATAATGAAGTTTCAGTTATATAACACAAATTATTTGGTTAGAACCGTTTACTGAATTCAATATTGAAATATATTATTTTTGTCTGCAATGGTAAACGAATGTGTCATGATATTACAGGGTATACTTTATTGAAGATTGTTTGCAATATGAACTGCATTTACCAACCCAGTGTTTGTAATTACTTTGCAATTATTTATGCTGAGGGGAATGCTTTCAATAGAGATCTCTAAATTTTGTGCTAAATAAGAATTCATTTAAATTTTGACCTGGTATCAATATGATTGTTCCAAGGGAAACACATTTTGAATGATATTATTTGTATCGGGTTGCATTTTTAATTTTAAACTGGAATAAACTTTAAACAATTTATTATTACACATGTATTATTATTAATTTGTTTTATCTCTTTAAAAAAAAAATATTTGGCGCGGGGGGGGTGGGGGGGTGGGGGGGTGTGGGAGGGTTGTAGGGTTGTAGGGTGACTGGTTGTGGATGTGCCAATTCAACTTTTAATGCAATTTCATTTTATGCAACTGTTCTGGACAGGTTTGTGTGTTCCGAATTGGCAATACAATTTAATTTAATTTAAATATTAATTGTAATTAATCTCGTTTTCAAGTTAAATTACACAATAATTGTTAATTATATGATATTAATGTTTTAATGTTTAATGTTTTTTGGGCTGGTGTGATTGTGACAAGGGAGCGAGAATGGTTTCAGGACTAAGTTCACTACTAACCGTAGTGGATATTTGTAGGGACTGGTTGGGATTGTGCCAAGTAAAGTTTAATGCAATATTCTATAAACGTTTCTTCAAAAATTTACATGCAATAAAATTTGAATTCACCATAAAAATTAATTGTATTTAGACTCATTTCTTGTGTTATAGTAAAATAGGAGTTACACCACCACCCACCGCCACACAAATGCACAATAATGTGCAATTTTAGGGGTGAGGTGTCAATAATTCGTCCATTGCTCCACTGCACTGAGGTGGAATGAGGTGGGATGCCGTTACAAACTGCACAAAATCACTGCAGACAAAACTGCAGTTTGCACCTCCTCAAACCTGACAGATTTGCGCCACACATACTACTGACAATTAAAAAAAATATATATATATCAGCAACATAAGGTAATTATAACACTGATTTCTAATTGATATTGTATGTTTTCTTATTTACTTATTTTTAGGACGCGTGGCAGATGGAAGACGCTCCACGTAATCTCGAAAGAGCAGGACTAAATCGCCTCGAAATTCTACAACAGGCAAGAGCTGTTGATGACTGTGTCTGTCAGGGCGAATGGCTAACATGTGCTGAAGAGGTTCTTCTTAACAACGGTGTGTGTAAAAAAAAACATTTTCTGATGCAGTTAAAACACTTCTTGTCGAGGGTAGGGGAAAATACCGTAACATCATGATTACTGGACACGGCCGTTCAACCCTAACGCTCAGCGTTAAAAAGTTCATTCCCATTCGTGCGAGCGAGTTTTCATATCTCCAATAACGGCAAAGCCATTACGTCATCCATATAAGTTGAATTCAAGATGGCGGTGAAAATTCCGTGAAAATAAATCATACAAAAGGGGCAATAAAATCAGCAATACCAGGAGTTTTACTTTACAACAATCATTGTTAATCATGTAATCAGTGACAAACATGAGACTTGTCATGTTTTTAAATATAATTTAATATGCCTGTATAAAATAATCCGTGAAATGTGTGTTTTGTTTACGTTCTGTGTGTGACCATATTTTCCGTCAACGTTTGGAACGGTCATGAAATTCCCGTATTTGTTTTCTCTTATATTAAAAAGCTCAAAGTTTACCCGTAATAGGTATTTTAATTTCTGATAAATAAATAAATTTCCAAACTGCCATCAAACTCTAGATAAAAGGCCAGCGGTAGGTTTTTAGATTTTAGGCAACGTAAATTTGTATTTTTACAGATGCGGCGGAGAGGTACGTACTATGTACATGTACATAGTACACACATACATACGTGTACTGTACGTACGTGGTGCTATTCATCGTATACGATACTACTATACCTGTACTGTGTGTGTACAGTACGTGTACGGTGTGGCGCGCGTAAACATACATAATTATGTACTGAGTGGCGCGAACTTTGAAATGCAAAATATTGACAAATTCGCCATACACATGGGATGTGTGTATATATGCATTAGAAAATTGCAGACCGTCAGAGCTGCGTGTGGGATGCACATGGAGGACATAAAATAAATAACTCTTGAGACAAGTATAGTATAGTTTTCAATATTTCTCCTTTTATTTAAAGTTAGGCTACATCAAGTCAACTGTTTTCTTAACAATGTTATAAAATCACGAGTTTCATTTTGCATCAAGAAGCCCTAAATAAACTGTGTAGAGTGTGTGGGCGATTAACAACAACAGCTTTACATAAGAATAGTTCTACAGTATGTACAAAATACACTAATGAGTCTGAAAGAGCATTTAAGATTAATGTATGGCAAGATGATGCCCTGGTTCACCCTCGTTATTTGTGCTGGAGGTGCATAAGGTTTTTGAGACATGAGGCCAGTGATTCAAGAAGTGGACCCAGGGAGACAACGATAATAACTAGGGACAAACACTCACGAACAGGAAAATGTGACACATGTGAGCTGTACAGAAATCACTGCAAGGGGGGCCGTCCTATAAAGTGGAAAAGGAGTGGCTACGCTCTTCCGAATTGTACAAGAACACAAGATGTTGGCGCTGAGACCAGCCCCTGTTTAACTTTAAATATACCGCCATACATCAGTGAGCCAGTTCCACATTATTTGGATATTTTACATTCAGCAGCAGAGGCCAACCTTTTCATCTGCGCCATATGCCAATGTGTCTTAGGTTTACCAACTGTTCAAACAACATGTGAACACAATTTTTGTGCTGACCGTTTGCTAGCTTGGTTTGAGTACAGGCAAAGCAACAATGTGCCCTGTCCTATCTGTAACACACAAGTTTATATTGGAGATGTTACTCTATGCCCAAGGGTTCTGCGTGTTCAACAACAACACTCCCAACATTCTGTTCCAACTGCGGAACCATTGGAAAATTTGTTCCAATGAAAAGTCATGCTTGCCCCCTACAAACCCCCAGATCTAGAGCAGCTGTGTACTACCCACCTTCCTCCCCAAATAAAAGTCAAGAAAGCTATAAGACAGAAGCAACACAAGCAGCTCGTTTGCTTAAGTCAATGGCCACTAAACATGTCAAAGGTACTCCCATCACTCCAGAGATTGAGGAAGCAGCTGACAGATGGACTTGGCTCAAACTCAAACAATCCCAGAATGTCAGACTCAAAACTCTTGGCAGGGTAAGTTTAATCGACTTTGTTACAGCTCATGCATTAAATTCACTGAATCCTGTTTATGTTATTCTCTTTTTCTTTTTTTGGACGGGGGGGGGGGGGGTGTAGACAAATGGCATGTGTTTTTATTAAGTGTTTATTATGGCTAAACCCATAAGCCTTACAAAAGCAAAGGAACTGGATGAGCCTGTAAGAAACGATTTTTGGATTTCAGGATTTTTAGGTTGCCTAAATCTTTCTTGCTGTCGTCTTTCCTTTATGTCAAAAGATTAAAAAAGTTTTAAATAAAGACAATTTCTGAAGCGTGTTTGTGTCCTATTTACCGCAGAATCGTTGTCAACAACTCACAAAAGACCGATAAACATGCCCTTTTTGAACCGCCATCGCTGCCCAAAATGCATTGCCGTATCGCGGCACGTATACACACACCAATAGAAAGGTCATGACCTCCCCTGCACAGCCTGTAACTAAAGACAGCTAACTACACCTCTGTTTTTACTCCACTATGCCTTCGTTTTGAAGTTATTTGATAAAATATATACCTTCTTGCATTATCGCAAGCGATGGCAAAGATTGCAGCGGATTATAATCTACATGGAATCCGTTGTAGATAGCTAACGATGTCACGGACCGATGTTCAGCACAAGTTTCAATGGGTGCGAACGGTGGTGTGTACATGAATCATGCACGGCGGAATCTCGTGCCTACTTATTCTTTTGTACTGAAAGCAAAACGGTGTGTCACTTAAACACATGGCTCAGTAGCTTCTATGGGTATTATATATTGGTTTTGTTGTTAATATCTTACCTGAGAAAGTTTCAATGATGCATTCCATGCCCCAATCTCGAAGGAGATCTGTGACCTGCTGCTGACCTTGATCGTCCGCCATGGTGTGTGGTGTACGGTGGTGATCGATAGTGCAAAATGTGTGTTTCGCGCGCGCGCGCGCGCGTTGACGGGAGTGAGTGAATGCGAATCCCGGGAACTTTGCCCAACACACCCTCCTGCTGCATGTGTGTGCCCAACACCATTGGTTAATAAAAAATCCCTTTAAAATGTGAGGTCGCGTGATAATTTTGACCAACTTATCGTATTCAATATGCGAATGCTTTCTTCAACTTCTGTTGTAGGCAACTAACAAAAGCCAGGTGTGATGGAGAAGGGAATTGCCAGCATTATCGACGATGTATTCTTTACGTGGATAAAGTTGAAATTTCTAGAAACAGACGAGATAGAACAAATGTTGAAACACTTGCTGGAACGAGATCTCTGCAAGCTGTTGTTAGCCTTGGTGCTTCGCAACTTAAAGTACGTACATTGTCTTGTTTCTGCCCCGTGTGCAAGGATCCACTCTCTAAAGATGAATGTCTCAACTCAAGATTTGTCACGCCATGGGCTGTAAAGAAACTTAAGATGAGCAATGACAAGGAGCAGGAAAAACAAAAGGCTGTTTCGTCCGTGGCAAACCCAGACAAAGGTAGTATTATTGACTACTGATTTATAGAATGTTTGATAAAATAATTTATTTTCAAAATGAGAATTTTCTTGACTGGCCAATGTTCACCGTACCCCCGTAGCGTAAAGTTTTAACACTCGTCTGAATCAGCTGTTTTAGGTACTGCAGAGTTTCAATTAACTTGATTGAATAAGTACTTTCTAATGTGGTGAACGAAAACTTTAAACTTGTCTCATTTTCCCCCTCTATTTCAAAAGGTATTTCATGCTTGGTTGAGCAACCGCTGACAACAGCAGGTTAACATCAGAGTGTAGCAGTGCTAGATTAAGAAATCAACACAGTATAGCTTAAGTTTAACTCTTGTTCTGTAAGATTTGGTTCTGGAGAAAAGTGATTTTCGCCACACTACAGATACTTACCACATCTTAAGTATTTTGCCTTTTGTGGAATGTGTGAAGTAATAACGGTAGCCAGTCTCCCTTATGTTGTCCCTCCTTTGACACTCTTTGACAGTAATGTACTCCCCATTATACGTTAATAGAAATTCTCCGTTATCAAAATCTCTTGCAGCAAATACACCCCTCCCTGTGGAAGCAATTCAACTACATTTAAAAAATATTAATTACTCTTACAGACTAAATCAATTTAAATGAGTACACAAACATTCATAACAAGATATATTAACTGATGCTGAAAGTTCTAGGGGTTTACACTGTGAATGGCATAGAGTAGTGAAGTCTGTTTGATATTGCTGGTTAAAAGAAATGAAGGAAATGCAGATTCCTTCACAAAGATATCACAGATGAAAAGTATACACGTACACGCTGATAGAGTAATTTCTGAATTTAGCTTATATACGAGAACACATGAAAAATGCAATGTTATGAAGGGAAAATAACAAAAGGGCATTAAATGTCATTTTCCAGTTGGACCTTTCAATATGTTACCTTGTGTAAAGTTACCGCAGCTTGTGTAAACATTCCTGTGCATAACTTTTACATGCATTACTTTCACATACACATGTAACCCTAACTCCCTAATTTGGAGGATTTCGATTTGGAGAAGTTAGGATTCAACTAGTGAAGTGTCATACATGTACATGTACCTACCTTTTGATGTTGTGTTCTCCACAGAAAATTAATTTTTTCTTGTTCTTTTCGCCATGATCATGTCATGGATCTGATCCTGTTGGATGCGTTTTCTTAATTGTCGTCTGCAACGAATAGAGGAAAAAATGAGAATCAACAAGGCACTTCAATATTATTGCCTTATCACAATCATTTGTTGGCGTACCATGTACACATCTAATCCCATCCGCACCTATAATTCTTTGCATACCCCAAATTAAGCAAAATGCAAACTTTTGGGGGATACAAGACTGATCTTTTGAATGAATTCCTTTCTTTGTCCTAGTGTGACTGAAGTCATTACAGTCCTGAAATACTGCATTAAAATTAAGGTACTTTCACAGCAAATCATGATTGTGAGTGGCCATCTTGCCATGAACATGTCACATGAGTTTGTGTTTTTATCCAGATCTTGTATATTTGTGTTTATTTTGAGAAATTGTGGCATGTACCTGCACATACAGAAAATTTGTCAAGGATATTAAAAAATCTTGTTTTTTGTTTATATGTAGGCCTACAAGCAAACAAGTAATACAACAAAAACAAGGTTTTTGGGACAAGCACTTTTTGAAAACAATTTTATTCAACATCACTCAGTAATGAGTTCATTAATTTTAAATCAAGGTTGTTTTTCAACAATATATTATAAACATTACATAAACTAAACAATATAATAAATTATATGACACTAATATGACATTAATATGCAGAAGAAAAAGTAAAATACCGACATTGCTAAATTTGAATTCTGTACTGTGACCTACTTATTTTCCTATTAAGTCTTCATTAAAATAAATGACTAAGTTGTCCATGGTAAATTTGATTAAAAGTACTGTCCTAAAATTGCACCTGATATTCTGTCTACGGAACTTCACGTCTACAATGTACCATGAAACTTTCTAAAGGTACAGCAGAAGCAATATATTATGTTATATATTGCACCTTCATCACCTTAAAATAAAGAACCTATTATGCAATTGCACTTTTTGACTGATGTACGTTTCTATCTGGTGAGTGGCTTTTCTATATTAACATTAAAGAAACGGGAAACAAATGAGATTTGTTTTGCTGCTAGGGGATCTCCCATCTGCACAACTGTCATCATTACTAATGTAATTGAGGTGAATGACATAATCAGTCTCATTTTATGCAATGTGATGGCTATTTACTGCCGCAGTGATATAGCCAAAGATACAACACTCACCATGTTCTGTGAACTTTAATCAAAATCATAATATTGCTTACTCCAATTTCCACGTTGATATAATTATATAAAACATGGAAAAAACATTATAAAAGTTGAACAATGGTATTTGAATATACTAAGTGAACACAGATTAATATTTTGCAGAATGTCACTAAGAGTGCAATGTTGGTGTTAGTATAAACGTTCCAAAGTCATGTTTAACATGCTTATAATTCATGTAAGCAAAAGTTAAAGTTCAACAATTAAGGTCGATGGCAGACTTTTGAGACCCCTGGTGGCAGCAGGCATACCAGAGTCTTTTTGGCTATTTCTGAACATCCCCACACAATTTTGAGCATGCGCAATTAGTACTGAGAGGATGCCTCAAAAGTCTCCCATTTTTTTAGTTTTATATAAAATTTTAATTTAAAAAAAAAACTTCCAAACATGTAAATAACTTTTACTCGATTTCCTGCACACAAGCTATTCAAGAATAAAGTCAAATTTTAATAGTTTTACTTGCATATAACATGGTTGGACGAAAGGGCGATTTGCCACAGCTTTTTTGTTGCCCTTTCAAAAATGGAATGATTTTTTTTTTAATTATGGGGGCACTTTCTGGAGTTCCCCACATGTACATGCAATTAGTCACCGGTGTAAGATTTGAGATAAGTAATTTTTTTTTAAATATTCTGAAAATGGGCCCTCGTGGGTTTTGCAGTTGTGGTGAAACAGAGTTGGTGCATAACCAGATACACAAAGCTACAGGTTTGGAGATATAGACTATTTGATGGGGCTTTTAAGTTTAACAGACAATTTAGAAGCTCTGGAATTTGTTTTTCAGGGTCTAATTTCAAAGAACAGAAATCTCCTTAGCACACAGAAAAGTTCTGCTTTAACAGCAATGGGTTACTAGCCAAAATACCATGTCACTGTTGTTCTGGTAACTTTATCAAGTAAATTTATCAAGCATTATTTTCTACCAAGCAGCATTATTTTCTACTAATCAAATTAGGCCCCGGAAATATCCTGAGAGACCACAGGCCTGAATGTCAAATTCCAATTGTTTACTTGCATATAACCGTTCTAACCACTTAAGTAAAATTTTAACTTTTTAAACATTTTCACATAACATTTAGGGACAAGTAAAGCAAGATTGGTGGTCTTCCACATAATGTGTGGAGTATATAGGCTATGAAAGATATAGAATGACTAATTGAGCAAGATTGCACATTAACCAAATTTAATTATCTACTAAGCCCCATCATATGATGCATTGACCAATCATAACCTTGCACGTGTGGACCAGCACCAAAACATTCAGTGTAGCATGGCATGGTCACATATGCTCTATTATTCCACACTTGCACAGTCGGCGAGACTTAATGGACAAGCCTATTCAAAGAAGGTTAATGTCGAAAAACATCTTTTAATATTTGTACAAACCTTTTTTTAAGACTGCTAAGATGTATTGTAACACCCCACACATAGATTCTGTCTTACTATTGGTTGGAAGTGCATCACATGCTAGGTACACGTTAGTTTTACTGTTTTGTGCACATTTGCAAAGACCATTTTCCTCATGAAATAAATAATGCCTTAGCAACTGAAATCCCCTAGGACATTAGCAACCGTCGGCTGCATGGTACCCAAACATCTGTATTCCACACTGCAAGACCTTTATTGTGATCATCCTGGAACACAGTTGTTTGTCTTTGTATCACAACGTACATAAGCACGTGTACGGGGATCCAAAAATACTGGCAGTCGTTTGCAGTCAGTCAGGTACGGTTTCTTAATAAATGTGCAGAATCTGTGTGGAGTGTTATAAAACAAATATTAACTGGTTTCACTCTTGGATTAGTCAAACTATTATCCTCTGTCAGTGATCCCCTGGAGTGTTACATTTTTCCTTGGCTTCACCTCAGGAAAATAGGACGCTCCAGGGATCACCTCAATAGGATAGATTAATGCACTTGTAACCTGTCAGTATTTGTATACTAGCTTATGGTACCTAGAGGTACACTTGGTTTCCCTATTTTTCCTCTCAAGCTTTACATATATTTTTCATTGTAATTCATGGTGATCCCCACAATCATTTTACCGTCGCAACACTATGCATCAACATGTTGAACAATGAAAATTAATAAAAAGTCTTCTGAAACATTATTTCTCAAAACCAATTACATTTAACAACGCTATGGTCCGAGTACACAACAAGCATGTCCTGCAGCACTATCATTTTGTCAGTGCTGATTGTCAGAACCACCACAGCCCTAAACAGATATTACATGGCTTGACTGCAAACCTCTCAGAATTTATTTGCACCATGCAAAAATTATTAAAATGCCTTAATACTGTAAAACAAAAAAGTTTATGTGGATTAGAAAAGTTGGAGGGCTTCTTCCAAACTAACCTCCTTGAAATCTTGGCACATTTTAATCATCATCTCCGGAAGTAAAACTTCGATTTGTCCCAAAGACCTCTTCTATTTTCTTTACACACTCTTGGTATTTACAATTTGCTGCAAGTTGGAGATTCGTGGTTCCACCACCCTTGACATGATACACTTGAGTGTATGTGTGTTTCATTGTGCAGTAATGCTTCCATCCTACACTTAAGCATATTTTGCACGACTGCTGCAAAAAAAAATTTAAAAACAGAAGCTCATTCAACAACATATATCATAAATGTAAACTTTAATAAGCAGGAGGATTAGGATATCTTATCAATTACAAACGGCTTATTTTTAAAAGAAATCGATTGTTATAGTTTGTATGATGAGCCATTTACAAATTAAAATATATATATATTTTTAATCATTAGCTCCGTTTTCTTTAAGAGCAAAATAAAATTAACATGTAAAAGATAACGTGGACAACAGATAGTATAACAGTACCATTTATTTTTTAAATATCATGCTTGTAACCACCTTTGTCATGTTACCTGCATGTAAAATCAATCATGATTACTTTACATCATTGTACAAAAAAGGGGCCATACTATGACTGAACCATGATAAAGGCTGTACTGTCCATTTTTACAACATTGTGAATGAGGCATGTAGAATCTGAAATGATATTTGACTATACGGCCAGTGACACATTTACACCGAATCACAAAAGGGCACGAATACATTTTAGCTGTTTCTTAAAAATAGTAGATTGAATTATGTAAGTTTAAACAGGATGGCACATTTACATTTCATAATCTAAAGTTAAGGTTAATGTAAATGTACATGTAGGCCTACATGTACGTATACCATAGCACTGGCAACACTTAGTTCTGATAATGGAATGATTCCTGTCTTTGAATCAAGATATGCCCTAAATAACCATCCTGAGAAAGTTTCAGCTTAGAATGTTTATAATGGAATTGTACAAAATGCATTATTACTTTTGTAATTCAATTTAATGGAGAAATATGAAAGGAGTACTCTTTCAATTTGGTTGTAAATGGATTTCTTTTCACTTCATTTCATTGTGAATTTTCACATTTCTGGTAATGTATAAAACCAAATTTAAAAGGAAAAAATCACAAGTAACCAATCCCTTATATCTTTATCAAGAAAATAAAATCATACAGACGTGGTGTCAAGGACTCAAAGAACTGGGCTAGACATCACTACAACTTGCTCCTTCATTAACTCTGTTTGTACCTTTGTTTTTGTCTTTTTCTTTTCTTCAATGGACTAACTAGATGAGCTTCAGTATACCTTTGGGGGTGCTACTGCCTGCAGATACATGTAATAAGATGCAAAATTAATAACTTATATTTATTCTAGTAAATACGTATGTGTATCAAGTTAGTTAATGTGGCTAATTCACTCAATGGAGTGAATTCAGCTACATGTACATGTAACCATTTTCACAAAAACAAGAACAAGGATAAACCTACTTGAAATTTTGAAACAAAACAGATTTTGGGTATACCCACATCTGCTTTTACTGAGCTGTAAAGACCGAGCTGTTATTGACTTAATTGTATTGGTAAACAAGAAGGAATATACACACACACACCACTGTTTTAGGCTGACTTAAATCATTAGCAAGAAATGTAACATATATGTAGGAGCTGTATTCTGTGTAGTCAAACAGAACAAACACTGGAAATATGCTAAGAAAAAAAGGTTTGTCCCCCTTGCAAACATGTCAAAGTCTGAAAGTCTCCAAAAGCTCTGCAAATTTCTCAACCCTGCAATTACCTATTATCTTTTTACACCGGTTCTTCAGTTGTTATCTTTGACCCCCAGTGATATTAATTCATCATCCGTCATGTCAGGTACCACTTCTGTTGTTACCTATAACACAATACATAGTCAATATGAACATCAATTATACATACATGTAATAGTCGGGGCATTTGGAAATTTTTAAGATCATTGGGAAACGTATTTTGAACAAATACAAATTATTGGTTAGTTTACAGAAAGGCAGAAACAATCGAAGGGCAAGATCATCAATAACCAAACAAGGCGGATTAATGTTTAATTACCTCATTCAAGAGAAAGACAGAACTTTGTAAACGCTATATAAATAGGCATTAGCCTAAGCACCATTTTGGTGGTTGAAATGAGCACATGTAAATTTTTAATATCAAATGGATCACAACAAATTGCATGTGTTATGTAGTCTTCTTATTTGTGATGCAATCAACATTCTTAACTTGATTGTGTTGAGAAAAATCAATTCCAATGACAAAGTTGTGTGTGTGAATGTGATGAAAATGTTCAATCCACAAATTATGAGCATATGACTCCTTGTGTATATTTCAACGTGATTTTGGAGGCTTGGACTTGCGCAATATTTTAGGTGCTCTTAACTGTTTCGCAAAGTATCAAGACATACTATCACATTTCCAGGGAAGATGAATACTTAACTTACATATCTATACGTAAGTGGTTTCTGCCGGCTATCGTTAAAAGTAAAAAAAAAATGCCTTTTTCATTGACCCTTTTTTCTTCACATCAACGTCATTGTTTCCGTTCAAAAATCTCTCGAATAAATATACCAAACAAAACATTAGATAAATTAGAATGTAAATTTTAATGTGTATTTCTATTGTTATTAACTTTTATTGGTTTTATAAAAGCATCTTCATATTTTTTTTTTTTTTTTTTTTAATGGGACGTCTAAGCTCATTACGTATGCAGAACCAAACAACCATGCATACGTATAAAATAAACGGAATGGCTTTTCAACAGGGTACCGCGCTGACACCGCTGAACAAACAGCCCTATACGCGACAAACGGTTCTGCGCATGCTCCGGCTTGGGAGCGAGGTCAACCAAAAATGAATATGCATTAGTGTGACCTCTCGTTTGTTGAGACGCCAGATCGATCGGAAAAATTGCAAATAACTTTGAATATTCATGACCTAGGCAAAAAATACCTGACCAATAAGAACTGGGAATGTCCAACTTTTATTAATAAACAAGTAAGGGAATCCCGGGTGCGAATAAACCGCGCGCAATTTAGTGAAAAGTGACCAGATTTGCCCTGACGTCAGCAACCCCGAAATCCAACTGTGATTTTCGTAGCATAAATTTGGGATTAAAGTAAGTTCTCCTGTTATTTTAAAAATAACCTGGTTAAAGAATGATGATTTATCCAACATCTATTTGTTTTTGGAATGGGCAAACCCCCAATAATTCTGAAAAACGAAGGGATTCCCCACTGACTAGGCAACCAACTGGGGATTTAACGTTACGTCACATAGGCATTGTGTGCGGGTTGCCAGTGTACTATTTCATAATATGAGTAGTCTACTCGCACGTCTGTTCTATAATTTAAGATATATTAATAAATGGGACCTAATTGACATTACACATTGTTTGTTTATAACCTTATACCTAATGGACAAGATAACTATCACAGGAAGCATTATTTCAATTATATTTTTACTGATTTATTTTTCCTTCAGTCTTCAGTAATCTTCGTACAAAATGTTTAACATACGTTAAGTTGTTATTAAGACTTTAAATAATGGAACAGGATCAAGCTTCAAATTCTTGCAATTAATAATTCCTAAATTAGCATAATTTGGTTTCGACAAATTAAATAACTACAAAAATTACAATAGACATTAAAGAGACATTAAGAAATACCTAACAGTTCAACATAACATAGGCCTAAATTATTGATTGAGAGTATTAAAAGTTTAAAAATATATCTTTTTATCAGCGAACAAGTATAGGCCTATGAAATATAGCCTAATATGTCATTTATTTTTTCAAACTGAACATTTCAACAAAACTGCAATTAACACTTATGATACCAGTACTTTCCATCTCAATCAACTAGGCATACCCATCATGAAGTGTATAATATACATGTATATAAATGTATACAGATTTAGTAATTATATCCTTTTTTACACGTAGGTCAAAAATGAAAGACAATCACATAAATAACCTGCAAAGATTATGCCGGGTGTGTGGGAGCAAAGCACAAAAACACAAACATAAGGCCAAGCCCTTAAAAAGATGTGCCGACTACAAAGAAAAAATCAAAGACAAATATCACATCGATATTTCAGCTGATGAAGAATACCGCCATCCCCAACAAATTTGCCATCTATGTTATTCATATCTGTACCTGTCCAAAGTCCGCACCCTTCCCAATAACTGGCCCCCCACCCAGAGGACGGAACATGTGTCATTTGCGAAAGGGTCGAAAACAACAAAGGTGGTCGCCCAGTAGCCCAACAGAAGTATGAACGGATGCAACATATTGCACGAAACGAAGAAACCACAAAACTGGAAGTGGAAGAGCGGTTCAAGCAACTGATGGAAACAACTACACAGTTTTTTCGTGATGGTTTTTTTGTGTGATGATTGCCACTTCTGCTGTCAAATCTGCAATAAAATAATGAATGACCCTTAGAGACTCCTTGCCAGCAGAGCTTTTGTTTAGATTGCTTACGCATTCTTTTCTATAAAGCTTCTTCTACTGTGCTATGCCCTACTTGCCACATACACATCAGTCTGAAAAATGTCTCTCCTGTCAAAGAATATTTCATAAATATTCTACAGGATGCCAAAGTAATATGTACAGCCTGCAAAAGAAGCAGCTGGTTGAAGAGCACCTCTACACATAATTGCTCTGACCCACAATCCTCACAACAGATTGACGAAGAAATATTTCCAGATATTCTGACGAGGAATGTCTTCCCCCTTGGCAAAGTTGGGCAACAAATGACCTCCAAGCTAATAAAAGAACAGATGAAAAATACTGGAACGACAGAAGTACAACTTTGTACTGGTGGCCAGGTAAGATTTTGCAATGAGAGTAAACAAAAATAACTACTTAGATGTACAAGCAAATGTTAAGCACTCAAAAACAAAAGCATCCAAAAAGTGATAAGTAATACAATTTCTGAAATGAATTGTCCCATAGATATGGGCAAAAACTAAATTTTTAAATGCATCACAATTATGTATACCTCGAACAACTAATCCAAATGAATGTAATTTCCAATTGTTATACTTTACCAAAATATTTTCACTTAAGTTTTTAATAACATAAAGTATCATAATATCATAAATATATTAGGCTCTTTGCATCCAGCAAATTACCCATAAAAAAAAAACAAGCAGTGAAGTGTGCCAACGAACCTTACAACGTCGAAACACTCTACTAAAAAAGCAACTCTCACATATAAGTGGTGGGCAGCCAAGGTGTCAGTTGCAGCATCATATGAAGAGTTCACCAAGAGGGGAGTTGCAAAATATGTTGCAAAACATGCAGCTTAAGTCATTTGTCCCACCCTTGGAAGAAAGTCCGACTTAAGCTTGTCCTGGGCTGCACTCCGAGAGCTGAAATTGTAAGAAAAACTATTTTCTTTTCATATATTTGTCTTATTTCAAAAGTTAATGAAAACAAACTGTAAATTTGCAATTAATATATCTAATAACATGCTATTTTAAGATGATGCATAGTACCTGTTATATGTTTCCTTCTACTTTAGGTGGTTACGGAAATATAACGTAGTCATGGCAAATGAGCAAGCCAGCAGGAATCTTGGAAAATCTTTTGTTGCAGAGGAGACCATTGCAGGAGAAATGTTGCCATTTCTTTGCAACGAGAAGGATGCCCTAGTTCCAAAACCAACTCCATGTGTTTTCATCACTGACCTAACAAAGTACACACTTGACCTCCTGGATGAATATGAAAGGTGAATAACTATAGTTGTAACCAATTGCCCAATAAGCTAATTCCCTTTAAAATATAATATTTTAACAAATGTTGTTATTGTTATACAAATCAAGGTGTGAAAAACTGAAATGGAGTGATGGACAACCACATGACGAGATTTGGATAAAGCTTGGTGGTGACAAGGGTGGAGGCTCCTTTAAGTTGATGCTTCAAGTAGCAAACATTGATAATCCAAACAGCCGACGTAACACTAGCGTAATTTGTGCATTTGCAGCAAATGACTCTGCAGCAAATTTGCATATAGGAATTGACCGCTACAAGACGCAGGTGGAAACTCTGGCTAAAACTACATGGAGGTAGTACATGTAAATCATATTTCAGAATAAGCTGCTTGTTTTTTTGTTTTTGTTCTTTTTTCTTTTCTTTTACTTTTTATTCTCATCAAAATGAAACCAATATCACTGTGAAAAAACTTACCCCCCTTTTATAATTTGTCTTTAGGGGAAAGCAGCGCGTCCTATTTCTGTTTGGCGATTACGAGTTCCTCTGCAGAATGTACGGCCTCTCTGGAGCAAGTGGTATGTTTCATCCTGCAAAATAAAGTTGAAAAAAAATTCATCTGAAGTTTATGTAAATGTTGTATATTTATTCTAACCAATTTCTATACAATATTTTGGCAGGTCGCCATTCATGTCTTTGGTGCAACATCATCAACAAAAACATGATAATACCAAAGGCACAACGCCCTCCTTGTGAATCCAGAACGACTGCGACACTAAAGCTGGACTACTCACAATTTCTTGCAGCAGGTGGAAAACTAAACCAGGCCAAACATTTCCACAGTGTCATTGACAAGCCTTTCTTTGACATACCAATTGATTGCGTAAGTAATCTTTATTCCTTGCAATGATTTATAAGCCAAACACTTTTGTTATTTGCCAATATTTGTTTTAGAAAGAAAAATATAAAAGTTCACAATTCACAAAGTATTCAAAGGTAATCAATATTTACAATTCTGTTGTTTCATTGTCTCAGGTTTGCCCTCTCCCTCTGCACATAAGCCTTGGACTTTGGTTCAAGTTCTACACCATGATGGAATCTGAGTGCAAACATCTTGGTGAGGTAATTGCAGAATCGCTTGCAAAATCTGCAGAGGGTGCCGTTGGTATCGAGAATGGGCCTTTCCCTCTTTATGTGGCTAAGCTTGCTGAGGTGCATTTGGCTGAAGATCGGGTGAAAGAAATAAGATGCGAGATGAAAGATTTGCAAGAACAACTAGCACTCGTGGCACTTCTAAATGACAACATCAATGTTGAGGACGTGGTTTCAAGTGTCACTTTGGATATAAATGCACTAGGAGAACAACTCATACAACAGGTTAAGTTGAATTCAGCTTAAACATTATTTTTTTTTAAATTAAAAATAAATAAATAAATCCACTGAATGTTACATATCTTTAACAAATAGTCTTTTGATATAGAAGTATGTGTCATGATAATCAACATTTACTTTTAACAGGAAGCAATACGAAGCACCAAAGTAAAGAAGCTCCCTGATCATCACAACCCACTGCTGTTGAATCTGGACAAATGTCTTCAGGAGATCAAAGTTCGACGTCAAGCGTACTACTCCAATACATTTGTTGGGAATCATGTCCACAAGTGTCTGAAGGTGGCTGACGTAGTTTCTTAATATCTTAAAATAAGTGGAAAAATATTGGGTATGATGCATGAAAACAGGTACCAGGTAGAAACATTACATGAGCTTCAACAAAGTTATAGCTGTGTAATTTGTATTACATTTTTGTTATACCGTTCATTCAGGAGATAAATATCACCAAGGTCACACAGAGTATTGTAGAGGAAACTTCACGTCTGGCCCCAGCAAATGTGGAAGATGCCAAATGCATCGCAAACAAATACACCAAGCTTTTCACGCTGTTTGCAACCTGCCACAATGTGTACAACACTGCAAATACCCTGAATGACACAGAAATTGAAAAACTTGGTAAGTTATAATTATCATCAAATTAAATTTTATTCAAATCTCAAATTGAACAACTAAATAACAAATTAATTATAATGATCTTAATAACATTTTATTGGTCATTGGTGTGACAGTTTGATACTAAATATTGACTCATCTATTTTTTTGGTAGATGATGACATCACTTGTTTTATGGAATTTTACCGCACCAATTTCCCTGGTAAAAGCTTCCCCCCAAAGATGCACATCCTAGAAGTTCATGTTTTACCGTTCATCCGAAGAACCCGGCATGGCCTAGGGCTACTGGGAGAACAGGGGGGCGAGTCCATGCACGCAGTCTTTAATATTCTGAACAGGCGTTTTGATGGAGCACGAAACACCAGCAAGCTTAACCCTGACCTTCACAAGCTGACGTGTGTGATGCAAGAACACCTGCTCACCATCAACCCCGCCATATCAAGTGCATGTCCCCAACGAAAGACCCGCAAACGAAAGTCTGAATCTTAAGTCTGTCCAACCATGGAGGATAATACTAGTACTAGGCCTAACTAAGTCTAGTCGTAAGTAAAAACATTGTATTAATAAATATTATTGAATGATTGTTTTACAATGTTTTGAAAACAGTGAAATTGTCACAGGCACAACACAATCATGACAATGTCTTTTTTTTTACATGTACAATGTACCTGTACATGTGAATGTAAACTGCTCTATGAGCGATGATCTAACCTGCTATGCCTATATTATAGTGTAAATGTTTGTTATGTCTCACTGCGCCTATTTTAAGGCAACACGTGTATTTTTTAATTATTTGCATACCGTCATGTCCATGACCACATGTTTGGCATGATCAGATGAAACAAAATGAGTGACGCAGGTAATTATTTAAAAAAAAAGAGGAAAATCCCGACCCAAACCCACCCTCGC
Organism: Zoroaster sp. YZ-2022; assembly: GCA_029582265.1. NCBI lineage: Eukaryota > Metazoa > Echinodermata > Asteroidea > Forcipulatida > Zoroasteridae > Zoroaster > Zoroaster sp. YZ-2022. The sequence continues at coordinate 8,640,159 of CM055836.1, forward strand.
CATGCGGGCGGAACGAAGCCTCAATTAATTATTACACAATACACGTGCCCGCTTAACGTTAATTCGGGCAGTAATGGACCCGTTTTCAAAAAATCACACTGAGCTATTTACATGGTTTGCCCACTCACCTCTTGTGTTAATCCACTCTTCAGGTGTTTTTCATTACATTGACAGTTCATTTTGCCATGGAATAACTTACTAACTGTGGTTGTGGGGACATAGATCTATCCGTAAATACATCACAATGCCTCGCCAACATTTTGTGAAAATGCTGCACACGTCTACTTGCGGGAGCCAGTTTTGTCCCCAACGTTTGTGTCAGTACAGTTTAAACTGGTACCAGCGGATTCGATAGAGTATTAATATTTAAATAAATGTAAAATTTATATCAATATTCATTAACTTGTATTTATAATAACTATTTTCATTGGCCGATACCCTAACCGACACTGTTTATGCAATTACGTATGCTTGACCGCATTTCAGCAATAGAGGGCACACTATAAGCGCTGGGACTCGCGCATGCGCACACCGTTTGTCATCACATTTGGTGCGGTGGTGCTGACTGGTCAAAACTTGACGTCAGATCTTCGGGCCTACATGTACATACAGTTACGCAAATAAAACTCTCAGGTTTGCGCCGCTTGGCGGCGCTATATCTTTGATTGTGAGAAAAAGACGGGGATCGGATGGGCCCCAAAATTAATAAAATCAATAAACAAAATAAAATTGTAGATAATTTATTTTTGAAAATTAAGTTTTCAGATATATATCATACTAAATTTTCTATTTTATTATGGGCAAATTAAAATATGTTCGATAATAGGCCATGCCATAATGTCTTGATAGCCCATGTGGGGCTCACGTGGGTTGATGTGGGCAAATAATGCGCCGGTATCCGTCAAAAGAGAAAACAAAATACATGGTGGAACAATGCAATATAAAATTACAAGGAACAATGGTTGCCTGCCTCTGCCAAGATATCCCACGTGGGACGCAGGTGGGATACTGTAGTGAAACCCAGCTGAAGAGGGGGAGTGGTCACAAAATTATTTGGGACGAGTGTGCTATGTTCATACACGCCACATGAATTTACAAAGAAAACAATTGAAGATCTGATTTAAATCTCATCAAATTGTCATTGGAGAATTTATTGAAGATCACAGTTCAAATCAGTTCAATCACGATCTAAAATAATCCAGCACATTTCACGAAAATAATTAGTACAAAATCCACACGAGAACAGTTCACGAACAGTTCAATAATCCCACGATATAATCCCAAGAAGAAGTAATCCGTGTACAATGATCAGCATACAATAATAATCCCTATAGAATAATGCTCTCTACAATAATACTCTACAATAATCCCTAAATGGTAATCACTTTGTCCGCAACAAAATAAATAAACATACACCGGTACGAATACATGATCCAAGTACATGTAAACAAAATGACTAGTTGTACAACACACAATGGCGGTCGCAGGTTACATGCAGGCAATACACACGTACATGAACTTAACGAACTATACATACTACATGCACATGTCAAGGATTAACATGAAACAAATGTCATAAAATATCTCACATTTTGCCACAAAAATACATAAATTTACACTCACCACAGATTCCGGAAATAGCTTATGGCTAGCTTAGGGAAAAGCCATGTTGCATATAGCGAACAAAATAGAAGAAATATGGAAAATGGGCATACAAAACCCGCAAAACTTGTTCTTCTTCAACAAAAAGAAAGCGTTCCGTCCCGCTCTCGCAGAGTGTGTGGATCAAAATAATTATCACTACGCCTACCAAATGATGGAGATAATGAACTAAATGTAAAGTAATATACATGTAAATGTCCCCAGGCCGCATATTTTACTGCTTAAGTTTTATATTTTCATTGTACGACCGGCTGGTTGGAGGTAACCACTGACACAAAGACATCTGTGTCTGGCAATGAGATGATTTGAAACACATTTTTAAGAGCTTTTATGTGGACATAAAGTGGACACTAGGCCTATGTGGCCAATTTTACTATTTCTGTAACAGACTGGGATGTGCAGAAGTGCAGAAACATGAAGTGCAGAAACATGAACATAGCCTTAAAAGCAGTTTAGCATACCTGGACTGTTTATTACTTTTTTGTAAATGTTAACGTTTTGTTATATTTTGCCGAAAAACGCAAAAAACAAAAGAGACCATGCCCTTTCTGTAAGGTATTCCAGTCGCGCCTAAGCCAGCACATCACTTCAGTACACAAGGACATCGAAGCTGTAATTGTAAAAAAAAATACAGAAGCTCCCCCAAAAAGAAAGACTAAAAGCTCTACAAAATTAAGACATGAAGGGATCTTCAACTACAACAAAGAGAAAATGGGAAGCGATGATTGCGACAATCTGCTGATGCAGCGAGCACAAAAAGGAAAGGACGTTGTTCTGTGTGAGCAATGTCATGGTTTTTTTTCTAGGCGTTATTTTTGGAGCCACAGGAAGCATTGTTCATATGACTCTGCAATACCAGCAAAGACTATCTCTACATCCCTCCTTGAGGGGAAGCAAGGTTTATGCCAAATAAGTGACGAGTTCAAGACAAACATACTTATCTAGGTTTCTGGATGATGAAGTTGGAAGAATCTGCAGGACTGATGAGATAATCCTTTTGCTTGGCCAGAGACTCTATGAAAAGATGAAGAGGAAAAAAGACAAAAAAGTTGAAGTTAAGAAATCAGTTATGGCCGACATGAGGCGAATCGGTGGCTTATACATAAGGTTCAAGAAGTTCCAGTCATCAGAAGTTGAGCATTCTTCTGCAGACATGCTCAAAAGAGAAAATTTTGAGGCAGTGCACGAAGCTGTTGACATTTATACCGAAAGTGACAACAGGGAACACTCCATCAAGCCAGGTTTAAAGATAGCGATCTTGTATCTGAAGAAAATGGCAAAGGAACCTACCTTATTCAGGGTATGGATGAGAAGGCAGATGAAGTTGGGAAATTTGTGTTGGTTTTATAAATGAACCAAAACTTTGTCTTTGGTGATGCGACGTATTTGTTGAATAGAAATCGTCAAGTCAAATTGAGAAAACCTGAATATCTTCCTTTTGAATCAGACATACAAAAAGTACGAGAGTTTACCATTCGTAAAATGGACATGCTAGTTAAGAGTGACAGTTTTGAGAAGCATGATTTCGTGAAACTTCGAGACATTACAGCAAGCAGAATAACACTCTTTAACGCCAGAAGAGGGTGTGAACCGGCAGTCTCCTCCTCTCTGAGTGGAAGGAAGCAAATAATGATACCTGGCTAAACAAGCAATACCAAGCTAAAATAGATGATGTTGAAAAACATCTTCAAGAACACTAAAGTAACCTTTCAAGGTGGGAAGGGAAACAACCATTTAGTCCCGGTGATCATTCCTAATGATTGTCTGCAAGCAATGGCCCTATTGGCCAATAATGAGTTGAGAGAAAGTGCCTCGGTGCATTCAACCAACCCATACATGTTTCCTTGTGTTCAGGGGAGTGACACTCATGTTTCGGGCTGGCATTGTGTACAACATGTTTGCAACATGATTGGTAATCTGCAAAATAGCAATTTCTGACTGCAACTAAAATGAGACACAGAGCCAGCACTATCTATGCATCTATGGATGTTCCTGAAGTAGAGAGGCACTTATTTTACAAACATATGGGCCATTCAACTGCAGTCAACCAAAATAGCTACCAAGCTCCATTGGCTGAACAGGAAATAACTGTGGTGGGAAAAAGATTACAACAGATGGACAAAGGTAAGAATTTTTAATTATCTAGAAGCTGTCTGTAGTGCAATCTGAGTTTTTTTTCCCAGCGTGGACACTTACATTAGCGCAACTGCCAAATCCTTTCAACAAAAAGTCGCCTTTGCTTGAACCATTGCTGCCTGGCCTGCCCTGCTGTTAGTGTTAGTCTTACAATCCCAACGGTACGAGCGCGGAGCTCATTATAATTTTATACGAGCTCAGTTTAAAAATAGCACAGTGCTGTGTGCGCTATTTTTAACGCGCATTATAACGTCACCGTTCCCACGAAGTAACGTCAACTACCAAAAAGTACAAAAATAACATTTGGAGAACATCGCTTTGGAAGAAGTAAACTTTTTAAATACACGTTTGCGACTATTTTTCAGTGTTGACACGTTAAATCATTAACATGTCCTAATAGCCAGTATATTAAAGTACTTAAATATCTGATTATTTTCACATAATTCGATATGAAATTAGCGTTGTTAATTAATGAAGATTTGTGTTACTTGGTGATAACGTAATAAACGGAATCATACATATGTGCGCAGTTTGTGTCTCTTCGTAAAAACGCGAAAACACAAAGGCCACGTAGTTTCTGTATAACGTGTATGTTGTGTCACTTCGTGAAAACGCAAAATCCGGTTGGCGCTCTTCAAGTCACAGCCAGTGTTCATAGAAAGCCATGAGATTTGTGTTCTCCTGAACACCATCGTAAAAACTGGTACCCAGTACTTAACTTTATGTAAGTGAAAGCATTAAAAGTTTTTAAAGTAATTAAACTGATGGTAATTTGACCTTGGTAGTTTTAACGGTATCTTCGCTTAAGATCTAATATGGAGCAACTAACCAGATATTCTTCTAAAGGATAATGTACTCTTTATTCATTATACAATTTGAATTCTCAAGCTACATTTCAATTGGGAAATTCTTTAACGTACCGATCTTGTGTAATGAATCAAACCGTTGTGATTATTGAACTTCGCTCAATATAATGTTTTCATGATTACAGATATAAAGCGGATTAAACCAATTGAAATATCAAATATTGAAATGAATTTTAATAAGTAAAGCAAATCTCACAATAACTTTCCATTTCATCGGATTGTTGTTTCAAATTTAATCAAATTCATCAACATCAAATCAGTATTACAAAACAAACTTTTGTAAATTACAATGGCATGAAATCGACCAGTGTAAGTTTAAGTTACTTGTATTTCATTTGAAAATTAAATTAATTAATTTAATCGTTCGGTTATTCAAATTCATTCATTTAATTATGTTTTTTTGTGTTTTTTTTACTACAAATCATTATTTACAAAATATATGATTCACCCTTTCGCCAAGTAGATTTAGTTCTAAAAAGAACTTGTCCTGCTTTGTTGATGTAATGTTGCAAAGGGGACTTCTGGAGGGCGACTCCGGTGGAATTATCTTCACTGCTGACGATGACTGGAGCAGGATAGTTGAAACGTAAAAGCAATTTGCCTCACTCAGTGAAGGTGAAGATAATTCCGATAAGTCCCCCCGAAAAGTTCTCCGATTCCCTATCTGCTCAGCGACATTCTTATCAGAACTAATTCCCTCTAGCCTTCAACATCTCTCCCCCTCTCTAAATAAACACCTCACAAAAAGTAAGTTCCCCCCTAAATAACTCCTCATAATTTATAAATTGTGAATTTTGAGTTTGAGTGATTTTTTCTTCAATTTGTGCTCAGTCAACCATAAAGTCATGGATGCCTCCAATCTTCACACAACAATTCCCTGATAACCATAGGTATATTCTATGCTAGGTGTAATCTTTAAGAAATTGTTACTTTAGAAATTATGAGGAGTTATTTAGGGGGGAACTTACTTTTTGTGAGGTGTTTATATATATAATATACGGTTACAATTAGCAGTGTTTAAAACCAGAATTAACCAGTTTTTAAGAACACCAACAATTTGAAAAATGTATAAAAAACAATTCAAACGCACAACATTTATTAGCATACTGTTGTCGATCTATAATTGTGGACAAAAGTGTTGAGAAACCTATTTAAGCAGACAAACCTTTTGGTCATGAACCATGAGCAAGGTGTGAGCTTATTATGGGATGTGTAGAAACCTTAAAGGGATGTAACAGTATCGACTATTGAAAACGTATATTCATTCAAATTTCCCTAGTTTTGGAGAACCATCATCAAAACGTCTGTGAAAACTTTATAACAATGGTTTTTACGTTTCAGAGAATACGGTGCATCTACAGTTAGGCCTTCATGTTTCGTCTACATGTTTGTTAAATGTTTACAAAAAGTTGCTTTGACATTTCCAGTGATAATTTTCTCAAAGATTAAAGCATTTTAGGAAAAACATTTCTTAGGGTGATTGTACTTGCAGTTAATGATTGATTTAGCTTTCAAATATATATATATATATTCAGAAAATTTGAAGTCACGTTGTTACCAATCTGTTCTATATCATAAAGTTTTCTCATATATCACGTTTTCTTTTCAGAACTTTGCCGAGGATGTCCCTATTTTTTAAACATGCGGGTCATGAGTAAAATTAGCTTTAGCTTTAGCTTTAATGAAACTGTAAATATACCTATGTATAATCAGTGTGGGAGTAGTCGATAGAAGGCCTGATAGTCAGGATGGGAAATGACAGGAGTTTTCCCTGCACAGAGGCTTTGAAGATCTCTGTATTTCCCATCAGCCAGCTTTGGACGAGCTGAAAGATAGAGAGGCTGACACACTAGCGCGTTAGCGTCATCACAGTTTTTCCGTTGATGGCCGATCTTAATTACGGAGTATGATTTATCTGTATGAGAATATTTGAACCCAAGCTGGTTTGGTACACATTTCTTGACTTGAATCTGCATAAATTTGGTCCAATCTACATCCTTCAGATCCTCAGAGAGGCGGACTCTCAGAACCCCCCGTTTTTGACTTATACCTTTCCAATCATAGATATCTGACGATTGGATGGGCAGTACGTTGTATGGTCTTGGTTCCTTTCTTGCCATTTTGAAGATGGTCACCAGTTGAGAAGGGACCATAATTTCAGCGACTTGATTTAAAGTGCGTTCAATGGTGCTATGCATTGAGTCACCCTCTGATTGGCCATGGTTTGTTTCAAAGAAATGAAGAGTTACACTATTGACTGATTGTGATCTTTCGATGAAGGATAACATCATCGTAGGTAGAATTGAATTTTTGTTTTGTCCTGTGCATCCATCGGAAAAGAGATCAACATGGTGAACTCCTCGACTATCAATCATACGAAGGTAATGGTGTAGGTAAGATGCAATTTCGCAAGACCCTCTCCGCGTTAGACCTTCATGGGCTACATAGCAATGACCGTCTTTGCTTGCCAGCTCGAATATAGTGAAGTTATAATTCGCCAAGCGTCTTTTGTAAAATAACTCGGATCGAGCTGATTTAGGTAGGTACAACACCTGCTGTAGGTCGAATACAGCGGCATTGTAGGTCGTGTCTTTCGAAGCTTTTTCTTTAGCTGCAGCTTTCAGCTTTCGCACCTCGTCTTTCTCAGTGACATGTCTGTCATATTCGTATTTTATCATCCTCTTTTGGTCTTCTGTTCCCTTACGGTATGTTTCACATAGCCCACAAGTATCTTTTTTCGGATGATGGAATTTGAGGTTGAGTGAATTGAAGACTCGTTTGTACAAAGAAAGGGAGGCCCCTCTTGGATAGTCTTTCTTGAACAGGTTGTACATGATCACAAAGTTGAGGTCTGATGACAGATACTGGCATTTACTGTTGGCTCTACAATAATGTGATTCCATGCGTGGGAATTTGTCTATGTGTATTTTCACTTGTTCTCTAAGTAAACTATCCCTCTCTTTTTGCTGCCTTCCACCTCTTTTTTCACTTTCCAAGATTCCATAAGGACTGGATTTTCTTAGCACTGTGCGTACTTGTGAGTCGGAAATTCCAAGAACGCTGAGAAACATCGATTTACATACTTGTAATTTTCCAATCTGCACATCGACATTTGGAAGGAAGTATTTATATTTTGACTGTTTGTTCTCATCCTGATCGTCAATGTTAATATGTTTACTTATCCACTCACGCTGCAAGGACAGACATCCTATGTCGTAATATGCATTCCGTATATCTTTTAATTCTGTTTCTGACATCTTGTAACAATCGAAACCTTTACTCGGACAATACGTACATTTACTTTTCCCCAATACATCTCTTTTGGCAGGCATTGGCTTGTTTGTTTTTTCTGTAGTGTAAGCCTCGCCACGATTTCTTTTTTCCTTGACTAGGATATTTTTACTTCTTTTTTTTCTGGCTGGTTTTGATGACAGTGGTATTGCCTCTCCGTCAACTTCAAAGTGTTCAGGATTTGGATATATTTCACAACTACCCTCTAAACCAGTACATGCAATAGACATATGGCTTGCAGTGGGTGTTCGCCATTGCATCAGACAGTCGGGAGTGATGCCTGTAGCACCAAGTGAAGGAGACATCTGGCTTGCAGTGGGTGTTCCCCTTTGCATCTGACAGTCGGCAGTGATGCCTGTAGCACCAAGTGAAGGAGACATCTGGCTTGCAGTGGGTGTTCCCCTTTGCATCTGACAGTCGGGAGTGGTGGCTGTAGCACCAAGTGAAGGAGACATATGGCTTGCAGTGGGTGTTCCCCTTTGCATCTGACAGTCGGGAGTGATGCCTGTAGCACCAAGTGAAGGAGACATCTGGCTTGCAGTGGATGTTCCCCTTTGCATCTGACAGTCGGGAATGATGGCAGTAGCACCAAGTGAAGGAGACATCTGGCTTGCAGTGGGTGTTCCCCTTTGCATCTGACAGTCGGCAGTGATGCCTGTAGCACCAAGTGAAGGAGACATCTGGCTTGCAGTGGGTGTTCCCCTTTGCATCTGACAGTCGGGAGTGGTGGCTGTAGCACCAAGTGAAGGAGACATCTGGCTTGCAGTGGGTGTTCCCTTTTGCATCTGACAGTCGGGAGTGGTGGCTGTAGCACCAAGTGAAGGAGACATCTGGCTTGCAGTGGGTGTTCCCCTTTGCATCTGACAGTCGGGAGTGGTGGCTGTAGCACCAAGTGAAGGAGACATCTGGCTTGCAGTGGGTGTTCCCCTTTGCATCTGACAGTCGGGAGTGATGCCTGTAGCACCAAGTGAAGGAGACATCTGGCTTGCAGTGGATGTTCCCCTTTGCATCTGACAGTCGGGAATGATGGCAGTAGCACCAAGTGAATGAGCCATCTGGCTTGCAGTGGGTGTTCCCCTTTGCATCTGACAGTCGGCAGTGATGCCTGTAGCACCAAGTGAAGGAGACATCTGGCTTGCAGTGGGTGTTCCCCTTTGCATCTGACAGTCGGGAGTGGTGGCTGTAGCACCAAGTGAAGGAGACATCTGGCTTGCAGTGGGTGTTCCCCTTTGCATCTGACAGTCGGGAGTGGTGGCTGTAGCACCAAGTGAAGGAGACATCTGGCTTGCAGTGGGTGTTCCCCTTTGCATCTGACAGTCGGCAGTGATGCCTGTAGCACCAAGTGAAGGAGACATCTGGCTTGCAGTGGGTGTTCCCCTTTGCATCTGACAGTCGGGAGTGGTGGCTGTAGCACCAAGTGAAGGAGACATCTGGCTTGCAGTGGGTGTTTCCCTTTGCATCTGACAGTCGGGAGTGGTGGCTGTAGCACCAAGTGAAGGAGACATCTGGCTTGCAGTGGGTGTTCCCCTTTGCATCTGACAGTCGGGAGTGATGCCTGTAGCACCAAGTGAAGGACACATCTGGCTTGCAGTGGATGTTCCCCTTTGCATCTGACAGTCGGGAATGATGGCAGTAGCACCAAGTGAATGAGCCATCTGGCTTGCAGTGGGTGTTCCCTTTGCATCTGACGGTCGGCAGTGATGCCTGTAGCACCAAGTGAAGGAGACATCTGGCTTGCAGTGGGTGTTCCCCTTGCATCTGACAGTCGGGAGTGGTGGCTGTAGCACCAAGTGAAGGAGACATCTGGCTTGCAGTGGGTGTTCCCCTTTGCATCTGACAGTCGGGAGTGGTGGCTGTAGCACCAAGTGAAGGAGACATCTGGCTTGCAGTGGGTGTTCCCCTTTGCATCTGACAGTCGGGAGTGGTGGCTGTAACACCAAGTGAAGGAGACATCTGGCTTGCAGTGGGTGTTCCCCTTTGCATCTGACAGTCGGGAGTGGTGGCTGTAGCACCAAGTGAAGGAGACATCTGGCTTGCAGTGGGTGTTCCCCTTTGCATCTGACAGTCGGGAGTGGTGCCTGTAGCACCAAGTGAAGGAGACATCTGGCTTGCAGTGGGTGTTCCCCTTTGCATCTGACAGTCGGGAGTGGTGGCTGTAGCACCAAGTGAAGGAGACATCTGGCTTGCAGTGGGTGTTCCCCTTTGCATCTGACAGTCGGGAGTGGTGGCTGTAGCACCAAGTGAAGGAGACATCTGGCTTGCAGTGGGTGTTCCCCTTTGCATCTGACAGTCGGGAGTGATGCCTGTAGCACCAAGTGAAGGAGACATCTGGCTTGCAGTGGATGTTCCCCTTTGCATCTGACAGTCGGGAATGATGGCAGTAGCACCAAGTGAATGAGCCATCTGGCTTGCAGTGGGTGTTCCCCTTTGCATCTGACAGTCGGCAGTGATGCCTGTAGCACCAAGTGAAGGAGACATCTGGCTTGCAGTGGGTGTTCCCCTTTGCATCTGACAGTCGGGAGTGGTGGCTGTAGCACCAAGTGAAGGAGACATCTGGCTTGCAGTGGGTGTTCCCCTTTGCATCTGACAGTCGGGAGTGGTGGCTGTAGCACCAAGTGAAGGAGACATCTGGCTTGCAGTGGGTGTTCCCCTTTGCATCTGACAGTCGGGAGTGGTGGCTGTAGCACCAAGTGAAGGAGACATCTGGCTTGCAGTGGGTGTTCCCCTTTGCATCTGACAGTCGGCAGTGATGCCTGTAGCACCAAGTGAAGGAGACATCTGGCTTGCAGTGGATGTTCCCCTTAGCATCTGACAGTCGGGAATGATGGCAGTAGCACCAAGTGAATGAGCCATCTGGCTTACAGTGGGTGTTCCCCTTTGCATCTGACAGTCGGCAGTGATGCCTGTAGCACCAAGTGAAGGAGACATCTGGCTTGCAGTGGGTGTTCCCCTTTGCATCTGACAGTCGGGAGTGGTGGCTGTAGCACCAAGTGAAGGAGACATCTGGCTTGCAGTGGGTGTTCCCCTTTGCATCTGACAGTCGGGAGTGGTGGCTGTAGCACCAAGTGAAGGAGACATCTGGCTTGCAGTGGGTGTTCCCCTTTGCATCTGACAGTCGGGAGTGGTGGCTGTAGCACCAAGTGAAGGAGACATCTGGCTTGCAGTGGGTGTTCCCCTTTGCATCTGACAGTCGGGAGTGGTGGCTGTAGCACCAAGTGAAGGAGACATCTGGCTTGTAGTGGGTGTTCCCCTTTGCATCCGATAGGCGGGAGGTATGGCTATAGCATGAAGAGAAGTGGACATCTGGGTTGCTGTGCGTGTTCCAAGCATCTGCTGTTGCAATTCAGAAGGTGTCTGATTTGTGAGGTTTCTGTAAACCTTGCCTTGTGAAGTAGCAAATTGTTCAGTAGAAACTTGGTTTACTAAATCAAAATAAACATTATGTGACATGCAATTATCATTTAAAAGAAAATGTGTATAACATAGAAAACATAAACACTTAGAGCAAGCTGCCCACACTTCGTCTTGGCAAAAGAAATTTTCACAACTGGCTGGTAGATGTCCGTTTGCCTCGTAGTCCTGACGTACCGTGTCTGCAATCAGAAAATGAACAAAGAAAATAACAAAGACTGTATTTTATTTCATTAATGCAAAAGTCTTTTTCTGTCTTCTTAGCACTTTTAACACTCACATTTTGCAATTTTAATTGAGTTGTTTTTTAGTCTTTTCTTAGTGAAAAATCTTGTCTCTCTTTTTCTGTCTTCTTAGCACTTTTGATATACTTGCTGGGATTTGCATATTTTCACATTTTATTTAATTTGAACTGTACTACATATATTATACACATATGGACTGGCAATGAGGTCACTAGTCACATTTATAACACACCTCTTGTTGATTCTCCTTCCCGATTGGCTAAAACGCTGTCACGTGTGGTTCACTAGTATAGCCTAGTGCATAGCCAATCCAAACTGTGGACCGACCGGTCCATAGTGTCGGGACACTATGGACCGACCGGTCCATAGTGTCACGACACGACCGGTCCATAGTGTCGTGACACTAGGGACCGGTCGGTCCCTAGTGTCCCGACACTATGGACCGGTCGGTCCATAGTGTCGCGGTCGGTCCACAGTGTAGTGGTTTTTACAAAGACCGTCTGAGTATTATGATACTTGTCGTTAATGTTTGACAGTTTACAGCGCCCTCAAGAGGTTGTCAAGTGTTGTCATAGTAAGAAAAATGGCGGCTTCTAACACTCACGGTACGGATCACGGATCGTTTCTCATGGTATATTTTGGACCGTGGGTGGTGTGTTATAAAACTGATATGGACTGGCATAATTCGGTCACTAGTCACATCTATGTGACTAATGACCTCGTGCCAGTCCATATGTGTATACGATGCACCCAGGGACTGTGAGTGACCACATGAGGGTCCTATTTATGTGGTCACTCACAGTCCCGAGGGACGCATAGATGTGACGTGATCGAATTATGCTAGTCCATATGAGTTTTATAACACACCACCCACGGTCTGATGGTCCAAAATATACCATGAGAAAAGAGATATTTACTTGCGTACAGCTCGCCGTTTAGAATATTCACGGAGTATTTAATTACATCCTTGGTGTTTTAAGAGTTTTTCTTGAGGATCAATTGCTCAATTTCGTCCTCGGTTAGTAGTGTAAATCAATTTTTTTTTTTTACCTTAAGATCCGTATTATATCCGTATTACTATGACGACACTTGACAACCTCTTGAGGGCGCACTGTAACCTGTCAAAAAAGACCGACTGTCTACAGTTTTGTAAAAACCAGTGCAAATTTACCACTATGGACCGGTCCATAGTGTCGCGACACCACTATGGACCGGTCCATAGTGGTGGTGTCATACCAATCCATAGTGGTGTCGCGGCACTATGGACCGGTGTCAATAGTGGTAAAATTTGCACTGGCTATGCACTATGCTATGCACGTGAACCACAAGGAGAATCAACAAGGTGTGCTAAGTTATCACACAAGCGCGAGTGGAATAAGGCAAAATATAGCGCTTCTGCGTCCCATATCCAACGAGGTCGAAGGCCAAGTTGGATATGGGATGCAGACGCGCTATATATTTTCCGTATTCCACGAGCGCGCGTGTGATAACGAATTTATCTTCAAGCAAACTTGGCCCACAATAACAAGACAGCACACCAAGGATTGACGTTTTCAACATGTTTAATTAAACAAGTTGTCATTCTTAGATTCAACGTACATGTATCCACATCTTCAAAACTATCAATGACTGTACAGGACTGTAGATGTCTACTTTGAAGACTGCAATTAATATTCCGTGTTCATAAAGTTTGGCAGTTTTACGCTTATATTTAAAGAGCGATGCCAAACTGCGAGTGTTAAAAGATAAATTAAACGACTGCCGGCTGCATGAGAAACTTAAACTTAACGAGTGTGCGCATCTGTGACGAGCAGCATGGGACTCAAACGCGCCACTTTCGAATTTACGGTACTTTCTGCAGCTGTACGCTTTGCGTACATCTTAAAACTGCGCAATACGCTGAGTTAGAACAGCACGATAGAACTGGGTTTGATATAGCCATGCAATATAGGTATATATCACACTCTTGTTGCTATGGCTTGACCAATCAGAATCGAGGATTCAAGTTTGCTTGAAGATAATGTTTGATATTTGGTTTTGATTATGTGGGTTCTTTCAACATAAACTACAAGAAAACATTTAAGAATTCTTACCTACTTCCTTTGTGTGCACAAGTGTGGCTAGGGGCAGATCGTCAGAATCTGAATCAGATGACACCTTGTTGTCAAGGAGTGATGTGACTCGACCTGTCCAAGGCACTCCTTTCCACTGCATTGTGACACTGGACCCTTTTACAATTTCGCCACTGTAGATCAGATCCCTTGTAGAGACAACATTTGTTGTGCCACTGTCATCCCATACAACCAACACATCTGTACCAGTTTCCAGGTTTGTGCTGTGGAGAAGACAAATATCAAAACAATCCTATAAAACTGCTTAAAGTGATTAAAACAAACATAAAGACAGTTGCAAAAAACTAAATAAACTCATGTACCAATCACAAAAAAAGGAAAATAAATTAAAAAGGGCCTCACTACCAAAACGAAACAATTTTGTATGCTCATGTTTGATAGTGTGTAATATTTGTTTACTTAAATTTCCTTTAAGGTTATTTCTATTAACAAACTGTTTGATAATGTGTCTTTTTTATCTAGTGTACATGAACAAACTAAGAAAGTGTCAGCCTGAACTTGTGACAGTGTGCATGCCAGAATTGTACAGTATTTTTATTTATTTTTTATTTTAAACAAGAACAATATGTATTCAAAACTTTTTGAAATATTTTAAAAACATTATTGCAATTATCAACCAATTTGTTTTTCTAAAATGACATCACCAAAAACAGCACAATTAATTCAATAAAATTATATGACTATTATAATCAATGCAGTCATCCAAGGAATGATAGGTTTTAGTAAAGTGAAGCTGATGAACATACCTTTTCTTTTTTGTTCTTTTCCGCATTGTGCAGGGGCTTATACAGAACAGTTCGCACAAATGGAATCTGGAGAAAAAAATATTTAAATCAAATTTAAATGGGTCTGAAAAAATTGTTGTAGGCTTAAATTATATGTAGATTAAAGTTAGTCCGATAATCTTACTTGAATTAAGTATAACAATTGATATAAAATATGACATAATTATTATGTCGTATTTTTTATTAATTATTTTACTTAGTTCAAGTAAGATTATCGACTAACTTTAATCTACATCATAATTTAGGCCTAGGCTTAAAAAAATTCAGACCCTTTTGCCAGATCCATATAATACAATGTTTTTGACAACAGGCCTATGTACGTTCTTACTCAAATTGATCCTGTGACCATGCATCGATCAGTTACCAATTTCAAAATAATGTCCAAAGACACATATGGGGCTCATTACCTCACAGTGTCATAAAATAGGTCTAAGCCTACAACTATACTGGAACTTGTGACTTGAAGTTATTTTTTCCTTACAAAATATGCAAGGTGCTTCCATCCTTGCATGATTTGCAAGTGGAAAGAATGTTGTCTCTGTAAATCAAACTTGAGTTTGTATATAACTTAGGCCTAACTTTACTGATTAAAAGTAGGCCTAATGGCAATGCTTTTTAATATGAAGTTTAGGCAAATTATTAACTTTTAAAAAGTAAAAATGTCACTGGTTTATTTCTTGCTTCAAATTATAGGCCTATACACATCTCATTTTCTAACATTAACGTTACATGTACATGTACATTAAAACTGATTGGTAACCAGTTTAATTTGCATTTAATTAAATTTTGGGTGAACATTAAATTTTGGGTGAAATTTTCTACAGCGGGATTTGAACCTGCGACCTCCAGATTGACACGACGTGCCGGCGCTCTACCAACTGAGCAAACTAGCCCTATATTGGCAGTCTCCCTATTTTGTCAATATCTTTGTTCGGGGGCGCCAGTCATAAGTAATTACTAAATTATTTATATCAGAGGCTCACTAAGTGTATGTGTAGAAAGTATGAGAAAATATGGAATTAAATTGTCAAACAATTACTTAAAATAATTTTAATTGTTGTTTTCTCATAATAAATAGAAGATTTCGTCTAGATTGCAATGACATTTTCACAGGTTAATGTTAGTTATATATGAAACTCTTTTTAATAAGAACATTTAAATGGATGCACATTTCAGAAAACCATTGCTGTATCATGAGAAAGAAAAACAGTTTATGATCAAATTGAAGCTGACACTGCTATACGTCGACTTGAATCATGTATTGATGAAATTCGTAACTGGATGTCTTCTAATTTCTTAAAATTAAATGATGACAAGTCTGAGTTTATTATATTTGGATCAAAACAGCAGCGTGAAAAAGTAAAAATTCCTCATCTATGTATTGCCACCTCCAAGATATCTACATCTACTAGAGTTCGCAATTTGGGCGCTATATTCGATTGTGACATGTCACTTAATGATCATATTTCTTCAATTTCTAAATGTTCCTCATTTCATCTGCGCAACATCGGCCTCATCAGAAAATACATCTCTCAAGAGGCTACGGAACAACTTGTACATGCGTATGTCACCTCCCGCCTGGACATGGGCAATTCACTCTTATATGGTCTACCAGATACACAAATTTATCGTCTGTCCCGTCTTCAAAACATAGCTGCTAGAATTGTAACCCGGACTAAACCAAGAGAACACATTACACCAATATTGCGAGATCTTCATTGGCTCCCGATTAAGGACAGGATTGTTTTCAAAATCTTAATGTATGTTTACCGCTCTTCCATTCATATGTCACCATCATATTTATCAGAATTACTTCAACCGTATCACTCAAATCGTGATTTCATGAGATCACATCATAAACTTCTTCTGAGTAAGAAATTGACAAAGAGATCCTGGGGAAAACGTTCTTTTGCTGCTGCTGCTCCTTCTTTGTGGAATGATTTACCTGAGCATGTCAAACAATCTCCATCTCTTGCTTCATTTAAAACTGCTCTCAAAACTCATTTGATGAAAATTAATGTATAATTTATTTATGTTTAACTATTGACTTTCATGATGATGTATTTATAAGTTTTTTTTTGTTTAATATGTCAAGAATATCGCTGCGGTGTTTATATGTTTTTTTTTTTTGCAAATCAACCTTGTTTGCATGGTTGTGTATGCAGGGTTTTCCTTGTCAGAATATCGTCTTTGTCTAGCATATTCTGACCAGGGCCAGTCAGCCTTTTTACAATCATTGTTCCTTGTAATTTTATATTGCATTGTTCTTACCATGTATTTTGTTTTATTGTTTACTCTAATGTGTCACTGCGCCATGAGCGTCTCTTTTGACGGATACCGGCGCATTACAAATGTTCATTATTATTATTATTATTATAAAACAAAAATTAAAATGTTTTGTCTCTCCCCATCCTCTCTTCTGTGTCTGTTGTTAGGTGGAGGGATGAAACCCAAAACAAATATCACTTTAGAGAGTGTGTTAGATGTACTGGCACCTGCGAGCAAAGATGGTGTGGCGCCAAGGGGCATGGCCGAATCAGTCCCCAGTCTTCCAGACTTTGATAAATTAGATCAACATTGTAAGTACAATCTGATTTCATTTTGTTAATGGGGTTCATTGTCAACATAATTTATAGGCCTTCTCTTCTAGCAAAACTGGTTTTGATATACATGTACTTTAAAATAATAAAAATCCCCCTACCTGACAAAAAAGTGAGACAAAAGTCAAGTCCAAAGAAAAAGATTGTTGGATATAGATGGGAAATTGTGTCTTCTTATTGGATTTTTAAAATTGTCTACAAATTATTGGGTAATAATAACAAAAAATAGCAAATAGCAGAATATACACAATTTGGTACTTTGGTTTCACCCGTGTTTTACAGGCAATTTCCAGAATTGTTTTGTTTTTATTTGCACCTTATAATTTGGACAATTTGACCATGAGTAATGAAATAAAAATATTCCCAATAATGATCCGAGGTGAGGAATCTTGGACTAGTGCAAGTGGTGATGACATCGAAGGTGGTGATGAGAATGAGGAGATGGAGGTAGAGGAAGCAGATGTGCCTACATCTTCATCAACTCTACCGTCAGCATCAGCCAACACTTCAGCCAACACTTCAGCCAACACTTCAGCCAACACTTCAAGGAGGCCAGCTACCAAAATGTCTTCTAAAAGCCCCATATTAGAAATAGAAGAAGCTAGGCTTCAAATTGAAAGAGAGCGCCTCCAGGTGGCAAAGGAGCACCTGATCGCTACTAAGGAACTCAATAACAATATTCAATTGATACTCGCTGTTCTTTGCAACCAGCATGGGATTTCAATTGTACATGCAGATGAGCCTGCAGGTGACCAGTGAACCATGCTAGCTAGTTTCATTTTTATGTTGATATTGATAAGTGTACATCATAGGCAACATAACTGAATTAGTATTTATTTGAAAGCTCACTCATTTTAAATTTGTATGTGTTAAAAGTCTTCATTTTTGAGAAAATAAGTAAGCTTTACAACATATTGAATTTATGCAAGAGTACTCGTTCCTTAATTCATACAACAAAAAAACAATTGTTGTTCTCTCTCTTAATAACCAGTGAGCACATACTGATAAACATGTACAGGTTTATTCTATTAAATATTTCCCGAGTAACTGTTGAAATTGACTTATTTGAAATACTGTTGGTTTTAGCCTCCATTTTGAAGATTTATATTCTATTTGAATCCTTATTTTATTTCAATTACTGTATGCAAACTTTTGTACAATGATGAATTTATTTATGCATTGCTAAAATGCTGATTTATGATACGAATTCTACTTCGTTGACCATCACGAAGTGGACCCACATAAGGTGGCACTTCGACCTCATCATTCACATCATCACCTTGAGGGTCTGGCTCTCCAAAATCCTTTGCCATATTATGTAGGACAGCACAAGCAAGTACAATTGTACTTGCTTTAGCTGGGCTCACTCTAAGCCCAATTGTCAAACAGGGAAACCTCCGCTTGAGTTGGCCGAAGACTTGCTCTATTAGCACCCTTGTTCTTTTCAAACTTGCGTTGTAACGCCGTTCTGCTATAGTGACAGGGTTTGCAACCGGTGTCATCAGCCATGGTCGTAAGGCGTAGCCTGTATCGCCAATGAGTATGCCATTGAGTCTGTGATAATAATAAGACAGAAAACTATTCATAGAATCGGTTGTGGAAAATTTCCAGTGCATATCTGAATATGAATTTGAAGATGTAGCGTTACTTAACTACATATATAAACCATCGACCATTAAATTGTTGTTTTCCATTGACACAAGGAAATAAGCTGAAATTTGTTTCTTGACATAGTCATACCTTCCATTTTCAAACATTCCTCCAATGACACTACCTTGCAGGATTGCACTATCATGAGTGCTACCTGTCCATCTTGCCACCACATTGGTAATCCTGTATGATGCATTACAGATCGCCTGGATATTTAGACTGTGGTAGCCTTTGCGGTTGACAAATACATACTCTTCGTCACCCATGGGTGATCCATACAGGCGCACGTGTGTGCAGTCAATTGCACCTACAACACCTAAAATTAATGTGAATGAACATTTTAATTGATAAATTGTAAACAAACATGATTAAGAATGCTTATTCTCTTTTTTAATTAAAATAACTTATCCTGTATCTGAATGAAAAGTAGTTGAAATTAAGTCTACCTGGGAAACGAGCCTTGACAAAAAAGTCATGTTTTGCTTGAGCGACATCTCTGGCACTTGTGGGAAATTTAATTTGTTCATTTACTGTATCTGCCAGTGCCCTCGATACTCGATGCAGTATTCGGCAAACAGATGCGGAGGATACATCATGCAAGTCTCCATGTATTGAGTAGAATGTCCCAGTCGCATAAAATCTTAGTGCAGCCAGCAGTTGATGGCAAGGTGAAATTGGGTTGCTGCGCTGCAATTGGGAAGATAAAACTTTTTTCTAAAAACATTTCTTCAAATGCAATCCTTGTATACATATGGAAGTCTGATTAAATATTATTTATTTGCTGGAATTATAATAGGCTGCAGCTGTCATTTTATTTTAATTTAATTTTTAATAACAGTTGGATTATAATTACCATTCGTTGTTTTTGTGCAAGTTCAACTGATGAGTCATGAATTTGACGAAAGGCCAATCAGCAGCATCCAAATGGAAATACTGTTCCTAGATATAATTCACTTGGTTTCCATATTTTAAATTATCCATTGTAATGGAATGTTTTAAAGAAAATTCTGGAGAGAAAAATTTAATAAGAAAGTTGCTAATTGGCCTCTTGAACAGAGCATTATCTGTATGTTTCTTTGAATGTGAGACAGCAAGGAAAAGAAAAAGACGAGGAAGAGAAATGCAGCTGTACATAGATTTAAAACAAGATGAATTGATATGTTGTGTTATTTTAAAACTGCACATTATTATGACACACTTTTAAAGATGAACTGTACATTGTTGTTTTGCCGCAACTGCTTCACTGAGTGACTACAATCTCTTTGAGTCAGTGTAAATTAAACAGCTTAATATGTTGTGAAGTTCTTACAATACTATTCTAAAGAAGATTGATATTATTAGTATCCCTAACTAAACAAAGTAAGTTTTAAATTGTAGAGAAAACAACCAACGATGTACTATATTTTAGTGGGGAATAAACATAACCACCTTTTTCCAAATTCTCAATTTTTTTAATGTGAGCTTCTATTGTGATGAAATTTACATAAGTTTCTTTAAAAATATATTCTTGGAGAAAAGGTGAGGAATGAGCGTACATTTCCAACAAACAATGGTGTACCTTTCATTTAAAAAAAGGGTACTCTTTCCTGAATTCCACATTAGAATAGGGTTTGTACTAGTGTGTTGTACTAGTGTGTTGTATAATGCACGTAAAGTGGATTGTCGTGCGGTCTAGCGCACTGAACTCAAGTTCTGGTGTTGCCAGCAGCAGAGTGTGGGTTCGAGCCCCGGCCGTGACACTTGTGTCCTTGAGCAAGACACTTAACCATAATTGCTTCTCTCCACCCAGGGGTTAAATGGGTACCTGTGAAGGCAGAGATGGTTTGCTCTATATGCGCTAGAAATGGCAGCAATTGAGCTGTATACTCCCCAGGGAGCTGAGATGGTTTCAGGAATGATTTATGAGCCTTATGAGCAGGGATAATAATATAATGCGCCTTGAGCGCCACTTAGTTGGTGGATACGTGCGCTATATAAATCTATACATTATTATTTATTATTATTAGTAACAATCATCCTGCTGATAAGTTATTTTGTCCATTTGGCTTTCATTTAAGAGGAAATAAGGAACTGTATGTCAAACTGATTTAACTTTGCCCTACACCGACGTGTGTACAGCAGATGTCTGCACTAGTAAGCAGGAGGTCGCGGGTTCGAATCCTGCCCGAGTCGCCTGCCCAAGGACACTCAGAAAGCACCGAGTATACAGTGCTATACACACGTCGGTGTAGGGAAAAATTAAATCAATTGTTTAAGGCCCTGTCACAAGAAACCGAATTGCAAGAACGTTCGTAAACCTTATTGAAAAATTAATATTTTTCTAGTACGGTGGAGAACGGACATAAAATGCAATTCATAAACTTTCTCATACCGCCCCAGTACCGTTCTGTTTCCGTACCAGTACCGTATACAGCATAAAATGGTCAATTTTATCCAGAATCTAGCAATTTTGTCCGAGCCGAGACAGTACTGTTGACGAATTCACCGTTGCTAAACCTAACCATTACCGTTCTAAGACCGTTCTAAGACCGTTCTAAGACCGAACACACGAATCAATACCGTTCTATAAACTGTTGCGCACCGCACATAACTTACCAAAACCTTACCAACACCTTACCAATACCGAACGCATACCGACCGGCAACCGTCGGAAACGGGTGGCTAGCGAGTGTATAAATAAGCGTCTCCGTTCAAATTAAAATCTTTACAGTTCCGGATATCGACGAGAACACTACGAGAACACTACTAAATCATTCTCCACATTCAAGATGGGCAAAAGAGGACGCGGTGCTGGTGACCGTGGTGCTGCTAGTCGTGGTGCCGGTGGTCGTGGCGCTGGTGGTCGTTGTGAATCTCCTGCCCCTGAAGCTGCAGATGTAATAACAGCTGATGTCCACGATGTCCTCCCTCCCCGTGGTGGTCGTCGTGCTGGTCGTGGTGCTGCTGCTCGTGGTAGAGGTCGTGTTATTGCTGCTCGTGGTCGTGGTAGGGGTGCTGTTGGCCATGATGAGCCTGCCATTCACGGGGGGACTAGCAGCAGCAGTTTTCCAGCAAGAGAAGAGGAGGTGCAGGCTGAAGCTGAGTTGGAGGTTGAGGATGAGGCTGAGCCAGCTGCTTCACAGTCCAAGAGCAAGAAGAGGAAGGCTAAAATCAGCTACCAGGTGAAGGCTAATGATGAGACGAAGCTGATTGAGTGGATCGAAGGCGAGGAGTTTTTGTGGAACCATCTCAAGTCCAATTATAAGAATATCCAGATGAAAGCTGCCAGGTGGGAGGAGAAGGGACAGGAGTTGGGCTACACTGGAACTCATTTGAAGGGCTGGTGGTCGCAGATGAGGGATATGTGGACAAAAATTCACCAAACCAAGAGCGGACACGCAGCCAAGCCCCTGTCTGATCGTGCCATCTACATCCAGCAGAACATGCATTTCCTGTCCCGTGTCGTCCGCCACCATGCCCAGTCTGTGCGACCAGTAAGTACAAACATTATCATTTAATCATGAACATAATTTTGCTAATGCATATTATGAAATATTATATTCCTATAAATGTTATTTCAGTTTCTGTACATTAAAATATTATTAACTAGCTAATTAGTAATAAATGTGCATTAATGTAATTCTATTTTTATGTAATATTTCCCTACTTGCAGATTCTTCCAGACCCAAACACTGTCCCTGACGGGTTGGAAGCAGAGCTGGACGCCATGTCTGAGGGCCGGCAGCAGGTAGAGGTTGCGGACGCGGACGCCCCCAGGCAGCTTCAACATCCCAGGTCGAAGAAGCAGTGAACAGCTTCATCCACTGACGACATTAGTGAGCTGCAGCAGGCACTACACAACTCACAGGATGTGCTGAATAAACTAGTGGCTTCCCAGAGTGCTGTGCCCGTGTCCAAGTCAAGACGTGAGCCCTTCGCCCTCTACTGCTATAAGGCCATCCTGAACCTCCCCAAGGACCGCTACCACAACATCAAGTCACAAATCTTCAACATCCTGTCAAACGCCACTGGGGACTCTGATGATGAGGACAGTGATGTTGTTGCTACACAGCCAGCATGTGAGCCACCTGCAGGACCCTCACGCTCTGTTTCAGCCCCCCCACAATGGCAGCCTCCTCCTCAGCAGTGGACCAGGAACCCCCCTCCTGGGTCTGTGCATGGCTCCATGGACAGTGACTACATGGGCAGGTAAACAAATACTAGTACTGTAAAACTTCACTACTAGAAATTGTAACTGATTGATTATCCTTGGCTAAATATTAATTTAAAATACATTATATATCTAAAGATGAATTTTCACTACAGGTACTGGGGAGCTCCCAGCGTGCAGCAGCATCAGTACCAGTTGCCGACACCTGGTTTTCAGTCCCTGCATCCTGCTCCTCCTCCTCCTCAGCAGCACTCCACCACAGAATGGCCTTCCGGTCCCAGCACATTGACCTCCTCCCCTGGAAGATACTTCACCTCTCTGCAGTCAGTAGCCCCCCTCACATTGACCTCCACCTCGCCTGCTTCCGCGTCCGCAGCCCTGGCGAGCAAACAGGACGCTGGACAGCCACATCCCAAACATAAGCGGTTTGTCAGGAATAGGTAAATATATAAATTTTATTAATGAAAACACATTGTATGATGACTGATTTATTTCTTATTAAATGATAACTGATTTAATGGGATTTTACTCTTTTAAATGAATGTAATTTAGATGAAATATATAAATGCCATGATTTTCTGGACTAGGTAAATATATCATATGATTTAATATATAAATATAATATTTATAATTATATTAATGTGATGATTAATCTTTCAGAACTGGATAGCTCCGCAAACCTGAATCTCAGCAGCCTGGTGCGATCCATCATCACCCACAACTGATGAACCTCAGGACCGCAGCCTTCACACACCAACCCCAACTCCATCCCAGGACTAGTGTTTAGGAGTGTATGCAGTGTATGCAGTGTATAGTTTTGTTATTGTATAAATGGAATAAATTGCTGATATGAATATAAATTTGTATTTGTTGTTTTAGATAAAATTAGCCCACATGAAACAGTGACCTAATTTGTATCTGTATTTTAACTGGAACCCTAATTTGGCTACCTATTGGGTTCGTTCAATAAAGTAACTTCATTAATTGAGATGTAATTGAGATACCTCCTTTATTTTTCATAATGTAACATAAGTTGAAATACTTAATTTAATTTCATTTAATTGAAATATGTATTGATATACATGTATAGTTTTATAGATAATACAAACATTGTACGAACAAGAATAAATGAGTTTAATCACTACATGTCTTAAATATTGTCCAATAAATGAACCACATACACATACACACACACACACACCCACACACACTACGGTTAACGGTTCTCTGTCATTACACATCAATGATGCACTGTCTATAGCATAGCGTCTTGCCACGCTACACATCCCACTTCAGAGTTGCACCATCCTTTGAGGGTTTCACGTTGTGCCTTGCCTTCCCTTGTGGCAGCGTTGGGTGCAGCAACTGATTGTTATCCAGCATGTTTGCATCTTGTCTCCATGCTCCTGGTTCAAAGTCTCTGTCTCTGCCCTCAGGACGATCGAGGAGCTGGTTCTGGAGTGCTGGGTACCTCACCCGCATCATGTTGTGCAGTATCAGGCAGGTTTTGATGATCTCCCGTGCTGTATCTGGTTTCTGCTGCATTGTTGTATTGAAGATGTTGAAGCGCTGGGCTAAAATGCCAAATGCATTTTCAACCACCCTCCGGGCTCTTGACAATCTGTAATTGAAGATGCGCTCGTCGTGCCCAGGTTCCTCCGGCTGTATGGCTTCATCATGGTCTTTCTGAGTGCAAATGCATCATCACCAACGATAAAGTATGGTATGGGTTGATTGTCACCTGGGATGGGAGCAGGATCAGGCCAGCCAATGGTACCATCCTCCACTCTGCGCTTCAGCTCACTGTCGTTGTATATTTGTGCATCAGACGCAGCTCCATTACCACTCACATCTGCCCACAAAAACTTATAGTCCGCATCAACAAGGACAAAGAGGAGGATCGAGTAGAAGTGCTTGTAGTTGTAGTACACAGATCCGCTGTTGTTGGGGCAGATGATGCAGACATGCTTCCGTCAACGGATCCCAATGTGTTGGGGAAATTCCAACGCTGGTAGTATAGATCAGCAACCTGGCGCCATTCATCTGGAGTAGTTGGGCATCTCAGCATCTCATCAAGGTACTCATCTTGTATGGCTTGGCACACCTCACGGACGACAAGGGATATTGTGTTTTGAGGCACACGCCAGGCGAACTTCATGGCAGAGTAGGTGTGGCCAGAGGCAAAGTGGCGGAGGTGAGGGCCAACTTCAAGCCTGGTGATAGTGTTTGCCTACTGATGTGGTGCTTCTCCAGTCTCGGGGTCAGCCTTTCAAGGAGCTCATCAAACATTTCCGGAGGCATACGGAGGAAATTCTTGAAGAAGTCGGATCCTCAGCTCTCAACTCTACCATCAGCCGATCGTACACCCCAAAGTCTGGTCTTCTGGCTATCCATGGCCGAACCCACTCCACTCTTCTCTGTCTTCTCCTTCTTCTTCTTCTTCTATTGCGGCGCAGCACTCCAATGTACATGTTCATTAGGTCAATGTGGTGGTTCAGGGCAGCAATGGCTTGGATTCTCATGCATCTTCTGCAGGGTTCATCTTGGAATTCTGGTGGGGTCTGGATCTGAACTGAGCTTATCATCACAATTTGGTCATATTTATACTACATGTGTGTCATGCACGGATTGTTCGGAGAACGGTCGTGATTAGTGCGTGATAGACGGTAGATACACGGTAGTTATAAGTTTACGACGTTGTAAGGAACGGAGCGAACGGGGAAGGTAAGGTGAAGTGCGGTATCGGCTCTGTATCAGAACGCTATCCAATCGTTCGTGATCCGGTACTGGTACGCTGATATCAAACCTTGCCGTATCAGTAACGGCTTATAAACGGCAAAAGAGATCCAATACCGAGCTGATAGCGTGCAAGTAACGACCCGTTAACGTGCTCCAGTTCGGTGGCAATTTTTGAACATGTTTAAAACTTTTTTTCAGCAATTCCGTGCTGTCCTTATAACCCCGAGACAGCCAGTGTCAATAACTTATCAGTAACGATAGAGAAACGACCACTTACCGATCACTCCTTATCAATACCGATTCCACATAAATCAGTACGGTTTACGAACGTTCTTGCAATTCGGTTTCTTGTGACAGGGCCTTTATCACCCGACGCAAGAATTTCTTCAAATGGCAAAGGCAATTTTTTTTGAGAATTTTTTACAATTTTCTCTAAAATGTGATCACTATTTGGATAAATATTTCACATGTTGGTCTATATACAAAAATTCTTAAAACTAAAGGATTGGAATGGATGTACGATTCAAAATCAAGTGTTGTAGTTCTAGTCCTAATGTATATCCGAATGAAGTAAGCCTACTATAGAAGTTTGCAAACTTAACTGATACTTTCCATGCTATTAATGTATTTTAATGTGTGTTTTGTGATGTATGATATTGCGAATTAAGACGTATTTTTTTCATAAATGGTTTATTCAATAAAAACTTACATAAAGACCTAAGGAGAAATCTACAATGAAATTTACAATATGTAGTGTTTTGGAAAAAAAAATCGCTTTGGTCATATACTAGAGGGTAGGGAAAGAATGGGTAAGTGGACTCAGTGAAGTGGTTTATACTTTTTGTTTTGTTTTTTAAATGTTATTAGGCCTAGCCTATATCGTTGAATAGAAAGTTGAATAAGTACCCTAGTTCTACGCTCCAACACGGGTTGTATGTCGCCAAGAATTCTGAAAATTGCTCCTCTCGTAAACCTGTATCTTGTGCGAATTTTGGTATCTTCAAGATGATCTAAATGATTTGTCCTATCACGAAACAACCTTTCGCGGCGGAGAGCTCTACGATGCTCGCGTTCGGCTAGCAACATCACCGCCATTTTTACGGCATAATTTACCGACTTACGCAGTCGTTTTCGACTGCGTATGTTATACCACATTTTGTTGCGTAAGTCTCGGACTTACGCACTGTTGGGATGTCGCGTAAGTTTTGTGAAATCGACATTAACTTGTGGCGCAACTTACGCACTAAAATGTTGCGCAAGTGGACTTACGCAGTTGCGTAAAGTTTCGTGAAATCGGCTGCTGGAAGCCCAACGACAACGTTAACCTGCGATCCGGTAGTCATGGACAGACATGGTACTAGTAGTAGGGCCTAGTAGCCTCTTGACATGCCTGATGATGGGGTGTATACGCAGCAATCGGCCCCATTAGGAGTAGGCCCACGAGTAACAGTCCCGTTGTTGCTGTTGCTGTCAACGGCACTAACGTTAACAGTTATTTGAGGGCCGTGCTTGACAACCTGGCGCTGATGTGCATGCTGATGACGCAGCTGCTGAAGTGCTTCGCCGCCGAGGGGGCCGACGACCCTGGCCTCTGCTGGTGCTCCCACGACCGGCACCAGCACACTAGGGGAATCCAGTCGAGCGGGTCAACGACTTGTCCGCCGTTGTGGAGGCATATCACACAGCCAATTCTTGTAACTGTTGTGTTAGGCTCAATCATAACAATGTTGTACTCGTATTATTGGATCTATCAGCAGCCTTTGACACAATTGACCATCAGATTTAAATTTTTCGTTTATCCAAGCGTATTGGTGCCAAAGGAACAGTGTTAAATTGGTTTCGTTCATATCTAGATGGCTGGACAAACCAAGTGGATATAGCTGGTGAACTTTCGGACCATATTACTGTCAACTTTGGTCTACCTCAGGGCTCTGTGGTTGGCCCAGTGGGGTATACCATACCAGTTGGTGACATTGCACATCATCATCAGGTAAACCATCATGTGTATGCTGATGATACGCAACTCTACACTCTAAAAACTGAAGTGTTAAAATGTAACCCTTTGTAAGTGTAGCATTCTGTTCAACCCTTCAAGTGTTATGTAAAGGCAAGTCTAACACCCCGTAGTGTCATACTAACACCCCAAGCCAAGTGTAATCCTAACACTTTTCGTGGTGTTGAATTCTAACCATTCGCCGAGTTTACTTGTAACACTTTCCTGGTGTCGCATTTCATTTTCTTAGGGTGCGTTCGAGTAGCTTCCCCGAGTTGACCCGAGTGAGCTTCCCGGATGAGCCCAAAGCAAGAGCTAAACGAACGACATACGCACTCTCGTGATGTGGCGGTATTAATGTCAAAGGTCACCATAAAATGATCGCGGACATTTAATTTTGTTTACCTTATTAATATATTCGGGACGAGACCGACCGTGTGGGACATGTGGGTATAAAATAGATGTAAAAATACCAACGTACAACCAAAACGCTTCATTTAATTAATTGTATTGAACTTAAAATAGTAGTTATCTATACTGAAATAGCTACGTGAAATTGTACTTCTTGTCCTAATGGGGGGCGTCATCAATACGTATCGAGTGACGTCATTGATCCGAGTAACCCATTCTCCCCCGAGTCGGCCCGACAATGACGTCAGAGCTAATCGAAAGTAGTGCGGGCCTGGCGCTGCGGCGGCGCGCGCAGACTTAATTACCCACAATGCAATTTTCTTTGCATGATCGAGGCGGCGGCGGCCATTGATCAAGATCAAGGCAAAAGATAGCCTTCTACTTTTTCTTGTTCTATTTTATGAAATAGGTGAGTGTTGAAGTAAACGTATGCTAATGAATCATTAGCCACTTGTATATATTCTGTGTCTGTTTTGACAGAGGTATCTTATGCATTTGCTCCGATGTTATTTGATTTTCAAAACTGATTTTCTTGAATATTCCGTGAGCTTTTTTTTCCTTCAAAATTGCCACCACTGGCACCAGACTCATTTTTTCAAGGTGACGGCCACTTGGAAGTAATCTAATTTTAGTGAATGTGGTCTAAACCTGGCCTAGGCCCAGTGTAAACTGTAAATATTTACAGTAATATGGAAAATATTTACAGTTTACACTGGGCCTAGGCCAGGTCTAGACCACAAATATGTACGACTATGCATTTAAATAGGCCTACACTTAATTTCATCACCAACAGTTTCTACCCGGAGTTATTTTACATGTATGGACGGAATTAATGTAATTAGTGTAATTTGATACTGTAATCTGATACTCTAAACATCAAGGTCAAGTGTGGAAATTATTAATAATTTTTTTCATCTTTTGCCAATTGAAGAGAGTAAGGTATCAAAATAAAGGTTATGACTTACTGAGTGTGAATTTTGAGATGGGGGTCATGTTGGGAATACCCATAATGCATTGCAGCCATCCACCAAATATAAACTTATGTTTATCGTTCCTCAGAATAAATATCAATAAATCTACAAGGTATTGGAAATATGCATTGTATGATAAACAAAAGTGGTTTGTTTATGTTAGAATATGTCAGGGCATAATAATATTACCCATAATGGTTTGAAAAGCCCTGTTTATATAACAAAAATCTTAATTTACAACATTGATACAACATACCGTATCGCTATATCGCTATTGTACTTGGTACATATGACCTCAGATTAACAGCTTTTACGGTCGTTTTTTCCCTAAAAATCAAAACTTGATTGATTTTTTTTCTCAAGGCACATTGTCAACATGTGAAATTGCAAAGTAATGTATGATGTAGTAAATAAGATGTTTCACTCTGTCTTAAATTACATGTTGAATAAATCTGTAATCAGTATATGTACATATAGATTATGATAGCATTTGATATTTCGTCCTTTTCAGGTTGGAACAAGTATCGAGTATTACATGCGACGTAAGAAACGCCAGAGGAGCCAACCATTACCTCCTTTGCCTGGGCTCCCGGGACAACCCAGGACAGTATTTCGCTATTCTGGACAATGAAGCAATCCCGTGTGACACAAGATATCACAAGTGCAGTAGACCGTATATTCAAGCTGCACTACGCCTTCAACTTGGAGTACCCACCAGTGCTGTAGGGTCATTCCGTGTCAGATCACCCAATAGGTTGAACCCCACCCCCTTCAAATTGGTTCATTTTTGGTTTATGGGGTAATTTTGGCTGAAAAGCTGAAATTTCAAGTTTTAGCCCTGTCGGACCAACGGTTTTGCAATACGGGCCACCATTTCTTTTGTGATTTTGGCCAAAATGGGCGTGATCGCCATTTTTCAAATGACCCTAACCAGTGAGCCAAATTTGTTGATATTTGGTATCTTTGGAAAGGTAATTGTGTAAGGAATGCCATTATTTTTTATGTAGGAGCAATTTGAAGTTTGGTGACCTTTTGACCTTTACTTTGACCTTGTGGATCACGTGACCTTGAGTTGAACTTGGATGAAAATTATAACCCAACATATTCTCTGCAAAATATCAAAAAATTGGAGGTATAATATTTTTTGTTTGCTTTCCAGCTCTTCTCAAAGTTGGCATACCTGATGCAAAAATGTGATATTCCTATGCAATATAGTACATGTACATGTACATTCCAAAACATATGACCAGCTTCACACTCTATGAATAAATAATACTGTACGTGTATGTGAAAATTGTTCCTTGACTCTTTTTACACAGGTTGTGCTATTTCAGAAATTGATTGCACAACCTGAAGAAGACATGGTAATTCCCCAAAATTTAGGTGCACATGTCTTCTGGGAATTTCCATTCTTTCTCTTTTTGAATGAAATTCTGGCCTGGGAATTCCCAAATACTGTTATTTCTTAAGGTAAAATTGATAATTGAAAACATGGTTAATTATACAATTTCAGGATCATTTAGATTGCTATCATGGTTATTGCCACTTTAAAAATACATGTAGTTACATTCGTTCTCAATCAGGCTGCAACAAAGACAACATACTGGCTGGAACTTGATCTTTTACACACATGTATTATAGTACATGTACATTGTATAGGATTCGTACATTTTTGCATAAAGTATGCAAACTTTGAAAAGAGCTGGAAAGCAAACGAAAAATATTATACCTCCAATTTTTCGATATTTTGCAGAGAACATGTTGGGTTATAACTTTCACCTAAGTTCAACTCAAGGTCACGTGATCCACAAGGTCAAAGTAAAGGTCAAAAGGTCATCAAACTTCAAATTGCTCCTACATAAAAAACAATGGCAAATTTGGATTCCTTACACAATTCCCTTTCCAAAGATCCCAATATCAACAAATTTGGCTCACTGGTTAGGGAGATCAGGTCATTTGAAAAATGGCGGACACGCCCATTTTGGCCAAAATCGCAAAAAAAAATGGTGGGCCGTAGCACGAAAACCGTTGGTCCAACAGAGCTAAAACTTGAAATTTCAGCTTTTTCAGCAAAAAATACCCCATAAACCAAAAATGAACCAATTTGAAGGGGGTCGGGTTTAAATTTCCATATTTTTTTTGGGGGGGGGGGGTGATTTGACGTGGAATGACCCTATATGGCTTTTATGTTTTTCTGGAGTTTTTGGCATTGAGGTCACTGCCAAAGTTCCATCTTGTGTGCGGGAGCTGGACAACAGCTTGGCTATTCTTGAAAAGAGCGCAAGTGCTGTGTTGGATTCATCAGTCAATTAATCAAGCAGTAGGCCCTATATTCTTGAAATCTTGAAGCAGTTTCGGGGTGGGATGTACACTCATGGTCAAAAGTAAATGGGCACCGCATATTTACTTCTGTAGCGAAACTATGCATTAGATTTATAATTGGTCTCCTCAACATCTCTTTTAGGTGTTCAGCTCAAAAATATTTTGTTTAAATATTTGTGTGATGAAAATATCACAAATTTAAAATATCAAAAAATCAAATGTTGATATTCTGGCAGGAGATAATTTCTCAAATGCTTGTCAAAGCTTCTAAATGAGAGGACAAAAAAACGCCTATTAAAATATGCCTCGTGAAAATTGATGATAAATGTGTGATTTTTTAAAATTTAATTGTCCATCTTTATGAGAAATGCAAATACCTCAGCAGGGTTAAGCTCTAGAACTCTACAATTTGCACCAATCTTATTATGTTTGCACACTTAATCATTAATGTAAGTAAAGGATATTATGGAATATTCGAATTCAAATAATTTTTTCGATATTTTTATAATCTCAATTTTTTTCAATTCTTCACCAAAAGTCTTAGAATGTATTGGTCTATAATGCAAAACTGGTTTGGGATCGTAATACTACAAGAATAACAAATTCTATCTGTTAATGATATTTTGAAATTGTGATATTTGCCTGATACAGATTTGGCTTCTGCTATATCAATGGGAGATGCTGGAATTATTTTTAAACATGTATGGCTACACATACATTTCAAAGCCTTGTACATTATTCTTATGTAAATGTTAACTCGATGCGCAGTCTTTTACCGTAGGATTAAGACCGATGGGATTGTGGCCACGGGCGAGAAGGACCAAGCCAAAGGCGATGTCCTTCATCGCCCGTGGCCACAATCCCAGAAGTCTTAATCCTACGGTAAAGACCAAGCATCAAATTTTTATTCCCATTCATAAATGCTCTTTTTCATGTTAAAAGTTGTATCAAAATTCTGTGACTTTTGTTGCACACATTTCTTATTTAATATCAATGGAAGATGCTGGAATTAGATTTTTTTTTAAACATGTATGTCTACACATACATTTCAAAGCCTTGTACATTATTCTTATGTAAATGTTGACTCTGCAAATGTTGCCATTATGCCACCTTATTATTAAGGGAATACAAGTTTGATGCACGGTCTTTTACCATAGGATTAAGACCTCTGTGATTGTGGCCACAATCCCAGAGGTTTTAAAATGAGGTAAAGACCTAGGATCAAACTTAGTTCCCAAACTGTCTTGGGTATTTATGAATGTTTTTTAAAATAAGGTTTGAAATTTGAATTTGAGATTTGTACTTTCATTGTATTTTAAAAGTTTTATCATTCATGTGATTTAGCCTTTTGGTCACCAAATGAATGAATAAAGTTTGAACATTCTTTAAAAGTTGTATCAAAATTCTGTGACTTTTGTTGCACACATTAAAAACAAAATCATTTCTTATTTCATATCAATGGAAGATGCTGGAATTGGATTTTTTTTTAAACATGTATGTCTACACATATATTTCAAAGCCTTGTACATTATTCTTATGTAAATGTTGACTCTGCAAATGTTGCCATTAGGCTACCTTATTATTAAGTGCATTAAGTTCGATGTGGGAACTAAGTTTGATCCTTGGTCTTAATCCTACGGTAAAAGACCAAGGATCAAAATTAGTTCCCAAACTGTCTTGGGTATTTATGAATGTTTTGTAAAATAAGATTTGAAATTTGAAATTGAGATTTGTACTTTCATTGTATTTTAAAAGTTGTTATCATTCATGTGATTTGGCCTTTTGGTCACAAAATGAATGAATAAAGTTTGAACATTCTTTTATATAATATGTTTATCTTTACTTTATTCTTCCTGTGCTAAGGTCAGACATAAAGTTTGCAAAAATATGTCATGAACTTCATCAGTGGCCTTGGGATCTATGAATAGACCTTTATCATGTTGCATCCATGTTGTTTTACTTCCATTCAAAGCAGTGTAACCAAACTGAGGCTGGAAGGGCAAGTAGTCTGTGACTTTTCTGTGTTATGATAATTGGTGTTATCTTTTCCAATGGGTATACAGGGAAGGTGACCAAGATGGTTGTTGAGTGATAAAGGTCTATACCATCCTAGCCTTTATAGGGTTGGCCTAATCCAAAGAAAGAGTTGAGGCAACACATAGAAAGGGTTGAGGCAATACCTTGAAGGAGTAGAACCTACCCCTAGAATGTGTTCAAGTAGCCCTTGGAAGAGTTGAAACAACCCCTATAGAATATGTTGAATCAGCCCTCAGAAGTGTTGGAACTAACACTTGGGTAGTGTTGCAACAACCCCTGGCAAGAGTGGATCCTACCCTGAAAGTGTTGCAGCAACACTTTATAAAGGTTACATCTGTAACACTTCACAAGGTGTTAGGGGTGTAACACGTCATGGGGTGTTCGTATAACACTAGGAGTGTAGTCCCTCCTCGCACTCTTCGTAAGTGTTAAAAATGACACTTCAAGAGTTACTTTTAACACTTCAGTTTTTAGAGTGTATGTATCCTTTAATAAAATTTAAAAAACCTGGTGATCTGAAAAATGCAATTTCTAAGCTACAGACTTGTATCGGTGATATCAAAAACTGGATGAATGAAAATAAGCTGAAACTCAATGACAGTAAAACCAAATTTTTTATCGCAGCTTCTCCACACCATATGGAGAAGTTTTGTCTCATATGCGAGCGCCCTCTATAGTCGAGATCTCCGCTGCAATGATTAAACAATAGCGGATTTTTTAGAAACCTCGTAAAAAAACTAGTAAACATTTTCTGCAGGACCACCGCCAATATTTAAAAGAGAAAACATTACTTTTTCATTTGATACAACTTTTTATACGGTATTTGAAACTTTACCCACCGTACTTGAACCAAATTAGGTCGTCAAAATTAACCGCACATAGAAAATGCACTGGTAAACCCCTCACGTTTGGAAATCTATATTTAGCCCATTCGTTGACATCGGCCCAAGAACAGTCACAGAAATAATTTTTAGTTATATTAGAATCATTCCCATTGGTTAGATTGTCTGATTTCAGAAAATTACCCACAGTACCCATCCAATCAAAAATGCTGTCAAATCTCTGATCGGGAAAACAGGTCTTGAATAATGATGAGCTAGTGCGGACGAAACCATTATTTGGAGTAGGGTATACATAGTTTTATATATAAAAAAACACTCGTTAGAACATAAAGCCGGAGGATTATATACATTGTTACAAACTGAATTTGTGGTTATATTTAACTCAAGTGTAATTCTACATTAAAAGTTTTGATTGAAACTCAAAAATAATTGGGGTACATGTATCCACCACATGCACAAACTCACCCACCACACACGTACACACAGCAGCAGTAATGCAGGCAGCATGCGCAGAAGCCACACGGGCGTACGTCGCGCAATGTAATTTACATATTATAGCGCCCTCGCGCAGACAGCACAAACGGAAAAATGAAACAACTTCTCCATATGAATCTCAAACGTCTACCAGATATCACTTTATCCATTGGCAATGCCTGCATTAACCCTAACTCCCTAGACAACACAGCCAGTTGGAGGATTTTGAAGGATTTTTATTGTTTTAGTACAATGCCTAGGGAGTTAGGGTTAAGCCGTCACAAACCATAACAAATCTTGGTGCATTCTTTGATACAAATATGACAATGTCTTCTCATATTGCAAATGTTAGTCGAACTGTCACTTTTCACCTAAGGAATATAACTCGCATTCGCAAATTCATTGATCAAGAAACTTGCCATCACGCTGTACGCTCTTTGATTTTATCTCGTTTAGATTACTGCAATGGACTATTATCCTCACTTCCAAAGTCATACATCATCCGTTTGCAACGTCTACAGAATTGGGCAGCTAGACTTGTTTTCACTGTAAATAGAAGACACGATCCTGCACCACTGTTAAAATCACTTCATTGGCTACCAGTTCAACAAAGAATATCATTTAAATTGCTTCTATATGTGTACAAATCACTAAATGGCTTAGCACCAATATATTTATCAAATTGTTTGAAATTGTATGTTCCAAATAGGCATTTAAGATCAACAGATGACTATCTCCGCCTTGAATATCCTATCACAAGAGTCCAAGCTGGTGATAGATCTTTCACTGTTTGTGCATCCAAGCTATGGAACAATCTTTTTGTTTATATCAGACAGTCTGTTTCTGTTAATGCCTTCAAGAAGGCTCTTAAAACTCACTTGTTTCCTCATTAATTTTGCATCAATTTATGTCTTATTCTATCCTGATTTGTATTTATTATGCCATATTAACTTTTGTAAGCGCCATGAGCCTCTCAGGAATGGCGCATGATAAATACTTGTAATGTAATGTAATTAGGCCTACATGTTGTAAGGTGATATTAACTGATAAAATTGTAAATCCAACGTCGCACTGCCACCGCAATCAAAATTCCAGATTCGACTCCCAAGCTGGTCGCCGCTCACAAAATGAAAACGATGCCGACTAGTCGCTCCAGAACTCCGTGTGTGTAGCCGTGCTGATGGTCAGATATTCACGTAAAGAAGAGTCGGCACGTAAGTTAAAGAAGAGTCGGCCAAAGTCACAAAGAGGGTATGAAAACGATGCCGACTAGTCGCACTAGAACTCCGTGTATGTAGCCGTGTTGCTGACGGTCATCATGTTCACGTAAAGAAGAGACGGCCAAAGTCACAAAGACGGTATGAAAACGATGCCGACTAGTCACACTAGAACTCCGTGTATGTAGCCGTGTTGCTGACGGTCAGATGTTCACGTAAAGAAGAGTCGGCCAAAGTCAAAGACGGTGCTTTATCCAACAGAAAATTGTGAACTAACGTTAAATTAACTCCAAGAATCTAACGAAGCGAACTTAATCTCTTCGGTAAGAAACCATGCGATCTCAGTTCAATGTGAACTCCGTGGTGAAAATAAACTCCTAAAATAATTGCGTAAAGACCAGCAAATAAGGGAGAACAAATGAATAGTCTGGTTCAAAGAAAAGCTGTAACAAAAGTGAGCCAAATTTAATAATGACGCCCGCTCCCAAAGTTCTTATTGGCAAGAGCGGTCCTGATTGGTCCAAATTGGCAACCCCCGAAAACCAAACAAAAATTGGCCAACCAGAAAAAGGCCCGCGAACAAAAATTGCCACCCACCAATGAACCCGGGAAACTACTGCACAGTGAAGTACCTGGGGAAAACGCCCCTGGGAAAAACAAGCCCACGGCAAGCAACCCCAATTCAAATGAGACAAAGAGGGCGCCATCCAGGATGTGTATTGCAGTGTATAAAGCATTTTATCATGAAGATGATAAAATGAAATATTGTACAAGTCGAAACTCACAGAACTTTATGTACAATGGATCATTCTATTATTACCATGAACATGACGAGCCACTGCTGGTTAACGTAGATATGGTAGGCCCACAAGTAGTTGATGAAGAAGCACATGATAAAGGACCGTCCACAAATGGGGGTAATGGTGTAGAGCTAATCTCAACTGTATCACTATTGCTAGAATTCGTCACCGTTTTCACGAAGGGACGGGCATGTCAAAACGCGTTAAAAAAACATTTTGAGATATTTGCATTTTAAAAGGTGCTTAATTCTGAAAACTGCAGTATTAAAACTTTCTTGTGCAGTTTAAATGCCCTAATGTGTTTTGTTAAGAGTTAAACCTTATTAATAATATTTTTTTAAATTACCAAAACGTTGGTTAATGAACACAATAATTCGTCGCTCGTACCACGAAGTGACCTATCTCAATTTTTAGCATTTTACGAAAAACGCGTTTGAAGATATGCGTATTTTGCATCGGTTATATCTATCATAGTTATTATTGCCATGAATTCCAATTTCATACACAATGCAGAGGGAAAGATAATGATCGACTTTTGACAAGAAATTTAGACGAAAAAATTAAATAACAATGTGAAATTTATCACCAAAGTCAAACGTCACTTTGTGAAATGTTTTATTTCAGTTTGTACACGCGCGGTAAGCGACCTATCTAGATAGGTCACTTCGTGAAATTATTTGTTTCATTTTATATACGCGCTATAAGCGACCTATCTCTTATGCGCATGCGCAGTACTAGTTCTTGTGTTTGGATCAGTCAGTCCATGGAGGTAAGATTAAAGGGTTTTAGCTAGTGTGCCGTGTGATGGTGGGTGCATTAAAAAACAAACGATGAGACTTGGGTGTTGAACTTAGATACAGAGAGGGAAATTACCCAAACTCAATGCAGTTCAAGAACTAGTTTTTCGGTACTAATTTTGCTTAATTTTGTTATAATGAAAGGGTTATGGTTTCGTAATGATTGAAACAAAAAGGGTTTTAAAAATGGTTATTGCAGGGAAGCGGTTTCTATCACACCAGTCAGACCTCTCTGAAGTTCGAGTGTCAAACTAGTCTGCGATATTTCTCAAGCACAGAAAAAATGAGAATAGTTAGTGTAAAATTACAATTCTGTTAACAGATGTAATTTTAATAAACTCGCATTTACAATAAGCTATCAAAAATTAAATTCAATATTATTTTAGGAACATCAAAGTTAACCCATGTTAAAATGTTTGAAATTCAATATACACTATTCATTGGTTTTATAACTTTCTAAAAAATGCTACAAGAGAAAATTCATTTGACTACCCCTTATTTAAAATGGTTCTGTGCTGTTTCGATCATAACAAAAAATATATAATAATAATAGTTGTTTTTTAAACGTACCTATTTTGTTGAAATTTATGTTTTTCCATCTGTTCTGCCCGCTCAGGTAGACAGCAAGCATTTACATTTTTAAAAGTCTGTACAATTAATATTCATCAAGATATATGCTGAAAATTAAATCAATACTTAAATTAGACAAACAACACGTTTATAATGTTCTGGCCCAGGCGAGATGAAGTTCATGACTTTGTGAACTTTCAAGAATGTTCATGAACAGACCATGAACATGCATCAACAGTTCATAACAGGTTCATCACAGCAGTTCATGAACCGAGCTCATGAACTGTTCATCCATTAAATTAATGAACATTTAGTGGACTTTTATGAACTTCATGAATGTTCATGAAAGTTCATCTAAACTTGCTTTGCAGTTCATGAACATTAATGAATAATCTTAAAATTCTTGACTGCAGATCAACAGGTTCTGAATTAATCATGTACATTTGGTGAATGTTCATGGTTTACAATGATCCTAAACGAAGTTCAACAACACTTCATGAAACAAACTAAAACAAGTCATGAAGAACAGTGATGAAATTCATGAATGTTCATCACTGTTCAAGAAATCCATGATTTCACATATTTAGTGTTTGGGAATTATATATCAAAGTTTTTGAACAGTTCCTTGGAAAATGCTTCAAAGAAATGTTTTCCAACGATCTTCAGGTTTTCGAAAACAATTTAAATTCACTGAAAAAAAACCCAACCTAAAACCACTTAGATAAAAAAAAATTACATGATGTGCTCACTGCTGTTCAAAAGTATAGAGAAAAACTGATGAAATGCTTAGCAGAAAAGCAAACATTTATTGAACTATGAAATTTGTTATCCTGCAATATTAATGGTTTTACAAAAAAGGTGTACGCTAGTTACCAATTCATCTTAAAGTCTTATGCAATTAGTCATATTTATGTAGTTCTATGAATATTGAAGAATATTCGTCAGCCATAACACAAACATTCAAAATTCAATCAGGACAATTATTTTAAACAATAACTTTTTCTGCCACAACCTAATAGAACAGTAAATTGCACATT
This sequence comes from Zoroaster sp. YZ-2022, assembly GCA_029582265.1. Lineage (NCBI taxonomy): Eukaryota > Metazoa > Echinodermata > Asteroidea > Forcipulatida > Zoroasteridae > Zoroaster > Zoroaster sp. YZ-2022. The sequence goes on from CM055836.1 coordinate 8,679,297, forward strand.
TTCACAAAATTTTGTTCACACAAATACATCTTTTGTGCAAAATTGAGTTGTAAAACATCTATGCAACAATGGAAATTTTAAGTCGTCAATTGAGAAATTTCAGGAATGCCAGTCGTCAAACTTTAATTAAACATTACTGTTGATAATTAAGGTAAAATGCACAAGCGGCCATACTGCATTAATTATAAAGCATATTTTGAAATGTGTTATTTGTTTAAAAACATTTAATGACGTACGTGGGTTTATTTTGTATAATTAAATTTCATGTGTGAAAACTGCATATAAATTTCACAAAGGTATTTTTTAAAACACAGTTCATTCAATTTATTATATTACAACTTACATTATACATGAGTTAATCACCACTCAACAAAATTCTTTCATAATGTAGTTTGAAATTGCGGGTATTAAAACAAATTATTTTAGTTTTGTTTTTCTAAGTTTATCCTGCTCTTTGTGCAGATTTTGCTTTTGAGTGAGCTGAAGTTCATGTGTATTCAGAAAATACAGAAATAAATAAATAAATAAATAAATAACTTAAAAAAGCCTGATTTAATCAAAATCTTTTGGGGCATAATTAATTGGTTGATTCAGTGCTACATTTCATCTTTGCTTAATATACACAACATGTGTTAATGGTGTACTAGTTCTGAATTAACTAAACCAAGCTCTTACACCCCCATGTTTATACTGTTCAATTCGACATTAAACAAAGTATGGTATCCAGAATTTACATCCCTCCAACTTGTGCAACTAAACGTGCATGTACTAAAGCTCTGATTATGCTGCATAAAGGTGTATTACAACATGTACAACAAACACTTGTCTGGTTTCACTTAAAGACTGCATGACCATGAAGGTTGGGACTTCTTACAACATAAGCCAAATTGATGACACCAGGGATGCTGGGTTTTATAAGAAACAATTTTTCTTGTAAATCTTGCACATGAATCATGTCAAAGTCTTGACTTTCACAGATATACTGTAGATGTTTTCCACCTTCCATATTAGATATTAGAATTCAAAACTAAAATACAGGTGTATGCATTATAAGGTTCTAACAAGCTCCATTTTTTTAATCTGTAAACATGTATAACTGAAATATTTCAGAATGCAAAATATAAAATTTACCTTGGGAGGTTTTTTCACAGAGAGTGGATGAATTTCTTCAAACATTATTGGCTGCTATTACCTGGGTGTACATAGTATGTTGGCTTAAAAATGCATATTTTATATGTTTATTGCTTGGTGTATACTCACCTACTGCTATCTTGTTAGAAGAGCTGTTACAAGCTTGAATATCCATGCCATCTGAAAATTTGACATTCTTCTTTGGAACTAAAAATATGAAACAGCAAACATGCATGTCAAGAAAGAGAAGGACCATGAAGTATCATGAAGGATTATTTCAAAAGCACTTTAGTTTTTTCATTGTATTTTTATGGTAGATTAGCAATAGAATACCCTCCTATCTCCTACCTGAATTAACTGGCTCACATTTCCTTTTCCTCAATGACAGTCTTGATTTGGCTGACTCTGAACATGGATTAAAAAAACTAAATAATTACTGGTTATATGTTATGACAAGAAACATGTCAAATGATTTGAAAATGATAATAACTCTTGGTTTTGTGGACCAATTTGTCGACCAACACTGGATGTGGGGATTTTCCTTGATTACCTTGACCCCAACACAAAATGCCTAGTTTATATTAAACAATTGTGGATATTAGGACATTATTCTTACTTGTTTGGGTTACTTTTGTCTTCTTCCTTACTGGTAGTTGTCGTGATGTCATTTTGGCTGTTTTATCATTTTGTAAGTGCAGTGGTAGTCCCTCTTCCTGGACAAACCCTGCTCGCAGTTGGTCTGTCAGTTTTCTAACTTGCAGAGATGTGTACCTCAAAACATTGACATCCTGACAAAGGAATGATGCATCATGCATTTGTTTGATGTCTGCTTGAAGTTGATGTTGTCTTTTTGTGATCATATTTTCAGGTGATGATTTTCCTTCTGGGGTTCTTCATGAACATCAACATCAAAAGGCTCATCTGGACATGAATCTACATGTTGCTGTTGAGGGGGCTGATATTGTGGATTACTAAGCCAATGGGGCTGTAGAGTCATGTAAGGACTTTCTCTGTATGAAGTAGGTAAGTCATGCCATGTCAAGTCTGAGTGAGACATTACAGCAAAAAAGTGCTTGCATGGTAAGAATGTTGACTTCCAGTCCGTACATTCACACTCTGGGGCTTGATCTTCTGAGCCAAAGTTGACTTGGTACAGGTGACCACTTCTACCAGTTTCACTTTGCACTTTGTAGCATCTAGGTGTTGTCATCTCTATATCATCTTTCTTGTAGAATTTTGAATTCTCTATTCTCTTCAGGATATGTTTTATCACATTTGTTGGTCTGTTGTGAATAAACTTGGGGATGGTTGTGTTGTATGTTTTGTTGTACATGCTCTGCTTCCAATTTTCCCTTGCATATCTCTGCATGTGATCATTAACAAAGTCCTGTGTGAGCACCTCCAACATACTTGATAAGGATCCTAGAGACCTGAGCTTCAGATGGAAAGCTTTTAAGCTGTGATTAAGTGATTCAACTCCATTATTTGTTGTCACTTTCACATGGAAGCCTGTCTCAAAGAAACTCTGGCGCCATCTCTGTAAAGCAAATATACATTATTTTATTAGTGTTACAAATTGGTAAAAAAATAATTATTGACATGTTTGTTTTGAAAACCCCTTTTTTTTAAAATGTTACCTCTGGAATTGCCATCCACTTTGTGTTGATGTAGGCTTGGACCTGTTTATTTGTCTTGAACAAGTTGTTTTCTTTAAGGCGTCGTAATGCCTCATTGTAGTCATTGCTGGATGGAGCACTGGCAATGTGTCTCATCAAAGCAAGAAATGTCTCTCTCTCTGCAGGCAACAGCTGGTGTTTTGCTATAGGTATACAATAATAATAAATAATAATGTGTGGACTTATATAGCGCACGTATCCACCAACTAAGTGGTGCTCAAGGCGCATTATATTATTACCCCTGCTCATAAGGCTCATAAATCATTCCTGAAACCATCTCAGCTCCCTGGGGAGTATACAGCTCAATTGCTGCCATTACAGCGCATATAGGGCTAATCAACCAACTCTGCCCTCACAGGTACCCATTTAACCCCTGGGTGGAGAGAAGCAATTATGGTTAAGTGTCTTGCTCAAGGACACAAGTGTCACGGCCGGGTTTCGAACCCACATTCTGCTGCTAACACCACAACTTGAGCCCGGTAAGCTAGACCGCTCGGCCACGACACTACAAGTTCAAATTAAAAAAGGATGGGCAAATATATGAAACTGGAATTTATTTTATAATTGGCCAATCGACAGCAGTTATTAACCAACTAGATGAAGTGGCCATTAAGATTAAGAAAGTCATACAAGGTTGATAAACAAGTACTTTTTTGTGTACATGTTTTTGCATAGGACTGTGCTTTGTCAGAGATTTTCCAGAGAGAGTAACATCTATTCGTCAATTGTTGATATATGTATTGTGCATAAACCAAATTGGAATAATAGAGGACAAATTAAATTTAAAAAAATTGTATATGGTTAACCCGTCATAGAAAGTATAATATTGAATGATTGACTGACTGACAGGCTTAAATGAAATTGTAGAGATAAAAAGGTCTTGCATGTGTGCTTTCTAAAGGTCTAATTGTTCTTTCTTTTGATATTCTAACCTTTTATCATTTGAATACATGATAATTAAAAATTTACTAACAGTAGCTGATCCACAAATCAGATTGGGGATGGGGCTAATGAGGGGGTTCATCATTGTTACACAGAGACACTAAAAAGGATGCATGAACAGATTTTTGTCTACAATGCACGTTTTTATTGTGTTTTATCAGCACCTGTATACAACTTATTCAAATATATTGGTAAATAAATTACAGAAAAAAATGACATAAATTTTCAAAACAAGTTTTAAAATAACATGAATATTAAACCCAATTTTTTTTTGTCATGCATTTTTGTAAATTGTTTAATTTTTTTTTGGTGGAAATTTTCAACTTAAATGTGTTGACTATACATTGAAATGATCAACATGTGTTTATTCTAAAACAAATTATGTATACATTTAATTTAACAGCATTTTCCTGTTGGAACACGTTCATTTTTAATTACAGAATTTCATTTTTGCTTGTTCTACAAATTTACAGCTTCAGTTTCTCTATTTTCGCTAGAAATTTACTATACAGTGCGTATCAAAAAAAAGGTAATCCGAATTCAGGGCGTTAATATGCCAAGGTTATTTAGTTTGACAATTTACATGTAGTGTACCAAAGAAGAGGAACTCCTCAGCTTTCCATTGATACCTGTATCGATCCATTGCTGTCACACATGGCTGAGTACATTGTTATTGAAAATGGCAAATTCAAATCGCATTTTTGCAAGTTTGGGTAATCAGTTCAAGGCAGTCTGAAATGGACGCATCACTTGACTGCCTAGATGATTATGTAAGATTTTTAAGCTGGTGCGGTAATCGTCTGTTACGACATCCTTTTCTTCAAGTTGGGTATTTAAGAAGGGCCTGGGTTTAGGGACAGGTAGTTGGAAAGATGGTACAACTAACGACTGAACAGCGAGTTTTCGTGATTACAACATTTCACCAAACTCACAGTTTGCAGCAAACTCGCGATGCTTTCAGGAACGTTTCCCAGAACGGGAGCCCCCAGCAGCCAAAACCATCTGGGCGAATGTTAGAAAATATCAAGAGTATGGCACTAGCCTCAACCGCAACAAGGGGAATTCTGGCAGGAGGCGCACCGGGCGATCAGAAGGGAACATTGCAGCAGTAAGGCAGCAACTTTTGGAGCATCCTAGGGACACCAGCGCAAGGCGAAATGGGCTGAGATTGCCTTCGGCGACATTCAACAGAATCACGAGATTGGACCTCCACCAGCATCCATATCGGATTCACATCCGACATCAACTTACGCCAGGAGATTTTGCTAGAAGGTTGGCGTTTGCCAGATGGTTGATAGCCCGTACCGAGAGAGAGATGTCAATTTTCTGTGGAATCTCGTAATCGGCGACGAAGCTGCTTTCTCCATGAACGGCAAGGTCAATACGCATAATGTTCTTGAATATGCACCAGCAAGACACCCCCAGAATTCAATTTTGAGGTTAACATGAGTCGACAAAAGTGGACTGTTTGGTTAGGACTTTGTGGAAGTGGTCAGCTGATCGGACCGTTTTTCTTTCAAAGGAATGTCAATGGTAACATGTATCTGCAGATGCTCAATGATAACGTTTTACCGCAGCTGCAGGAACACTTTGAGCGACAGGTTCGTGGGGTCTTCAGACAACTCTGGTGGGCCCAAGATGGCGCCCCAGCACATCGCCTTATCGCTGTCCGAGATCGTCTGAGGGAACTCTTTGGCGAACAAGCCATCGCCATCAACCATGAGGTGGAATGGCCACCAAGATCACCTGACCTCACACCATGTGACTAATTCCTTTGGGGACATTTGAAGAACAAGGTGTTTGCAACTCCTCCCCGTGATCTTGATGAATTGCAGGGCCGTATTCGAAATGAAGTGGATGCTTTACGCAATAATCCGGCTATGGTGAGACGAGCAGTGCAGGACATGCTCCGTCGCTGTCAGCTTTGTGTCGAAAGGAGGTGGACATGTTGAAGGTGTGGGTGCATAAAAGGGCAATGTTAGAAGAGATTCTTCTTGAATAATGTCCAGTCATTCCTAAAGAAAATCTGGTTTATCATACTGACTTTCACTAATTATCCTGCCTTGCACTGATTACCCAAACTTGCAAAAATGCGATTTGAATTTGTCATTTTCAATAACAATGTACTCGGTCATGTGTGACAGCAATGGGTCAATAAAGGTATCAATGGAAAGTTGAGGAGTTCCTCTTCTTTGGTACACTACATGTAAATTGTCAAACTAAATAACCTTGGCATATTAACCCCCTGAATTCGGATTACCTTTTTTTTGATACGCACTGTAGAACAGAAATATACAGCCGCGAAATAAAGTTCACTGGATTCTTCAAATGAATTGTAAAATGATTGCAATATATTTCACATTTAAATTTATTTTTGGACGCCACCACCTTTTAGGATTAAGCAATGCCAAAGATTTTGATTCAATTTGATGCAAACATGCTTGGTTTTTTGTTCAAGTAAAATAAACAACAACCAAAAAGTACAGACTTACGCTTTAATATTCATAACAGTTATCGTAAGTTTATTTTCTGTAAATTATCAACTTCAACTGTTGCAAACTATTAACAAATGGCTTCCTTCATTTGGTTTTCATATTTGAATCCTATAAGTTATCGTGAACATTAACGCTCGTTTTTCAAATTGTAAAAAACGCGGACTTCTTTAACAAAATTGTTTATTTCCATACAATGAATACTAATAAACTGCACAATTTTAGTTACTGTGACTGATATTACAAATCTTTTGTAAGTTCATTGTAGTACATTTCTGAATACAAGTATTGAAAGCTTTACAATTTATTTCATATGGACCTACTGCCGGCCGTCGGGACAGGAGGGATATAATGTTGTCTCCCACGCTACCAACACCTTTGTAATTGTATATTAACAAGAAAGATGTCCCCTCCCCTGTCTGGACGTTCTGTGCACAATAGATTCCCTCCCCTGCTGGCCGTCGTGACAGGCCTTGGGATAGAATATTCTATCCCTCCCCCGCTGGCCGTAGTGACAGGACTTGGGATAGAATGTTCTATCCCTCCCCCGCTGGCCGTAGTGACAAGACTTGGGATAGAATGTTCTATCCCTCCCCCGCTGGCCGTCGTGACAAGACTTGGGATAGAATTTTCTATCCCTCCCCCCGCTGGCCGTAGCGACAAGACTTGGGATAGAATTTTCTAGCCCTCCCTGGCCGTCGTGACAAGACTTGGTATAGAATTTTCTATCCCTCCCCGGCCGTCGTGACAAGACTTGGGATAGAATTTTCTATCCCTCCCCGGCCGTCGTGACAAGACTTGGGATACAATTTTCTAGCCCTCCCTGGCCGTCGTGCAAGACTTGGTATAGAATTTTCTATCCCTCCCCGGCCGTCGTGACAAGACTTGGGGTAGATTTTTTTTAGTTCCTCAGCTCCCACCCCTGCTGGCCTTAGTGACAGAACTTAGGATGATGTTCTATCCCTCCCCCGCTGGCCGTCGTTGAAGGACTTGAGATAGAATTTTGTATCCCTCCCCCGCTGGCCGTCGAGGAGGGCAGGAATACAAAATTATATCCCTCCCTTCCCCTCCCCACGACTACCACTCGATCAGCAGGGAAGTATAATGCCTCCGAGGGGTACATTCCCTAGTCCGACGGCCAACAGGGGAGGGATACAATATTCTACCCCTAGCCCTGCACGACACGCCAGCAACCGATGGCCAGCTTGAAAAAAATCTAAACCCTCCGTCCTCCCCCCTCAAACCAGCAACCACTCACGCACATGTTTTAGACCTTTCCTTTACACCGTCACAGCCGCGACTTTTGCCAACCAGTTCCACTCAAATGATTTTCTTGGCAGAGCTTGGGCTTTGTCTGTTTTCCCGCTGAAATGGAACTGAACCAAATACTGGAAATTTAACAAATGAATACCAAGGGTATCAAATTTGCTTAAATGTTACACGTGTATAATCATTGTTCATTATTTACCATTTAGCATTGTTTTCTTATTTGAACTCCAATGTTGATTTGCTGGATTGTTTTTTCAAATTGAGACATTAACGTTGCTGGTCTTAACTTTACCACAACAAGTTACAAGATACTGTTTTCCTGTGTAAGTTGACATTAGGCAAATGTACATGTACTATTAGGCCAACTGTTATTTAGAAATGAGTTTAATTTTAAAACTTGCTGCATTGCATGTGTTATTAAATTTTAATATTAAAGATATGATACACCATTGCATTGGTTTTTGGAAGAATGCATTCATCAAACTAACTTTTGAAAATGTTATCAAATTCAGTGTTCACACTTTTGAGAAAACAGTGAATAATGGTATTACTATTAGGCCTATTGGTGGTCTTTAACGTTAGATACAGTTTTCTCAAAGATTACAGCATTTCAGATGGTACAAATGTCAACCTTTACAAATGGGCCAAAAATAAAGTTAGGCCTACAACTACGTTAGGCCTACGACTACGTTAGGCCTATGACTACGTTAGGCCTAGCCATAGGATTTCAAATAGAAATTTATCCAAAAAAATTTTGATCATAGGCCTATCCCCCCCTAACTAGAAATCCAGAAACAGTAAGACTAGATCTAGGCTAGAGGAAGAAAAAAGAGGGGAAATAAATAAATTGTCCTGCGCAAATCTGTTGAGGTATAAACAGTTACAGAAATTATCGTTTGGTACTCACCAGCAACAAACCTAGGCCTTTTTCTTTATCTGGCATTACTGTGACTGATTTCACAAAGCCAACTTCATGAGATGCACTGCCAGATGAACCTGATTTTCTGTATTGATGCAGTCTTCCAGTACTATTTCCTTTATTTGGATCATTTGTATAAACGAAAACATTGCCACTATCACCCTCCTTCGTCAGCCACTACAACTTTCCAGCAGGCATTTTATTCAACTGGGAATATCAACAGATCTATCGTTTCTTTAGTGTCAATACTGCACTGCACTTAATATCAAGCTGCTTGCTAAGAATTAACTTTTTTATTAAGTAGATAAACTTTTTAACTTTGCCGCCTCGCAGATATGACGGGATCAACCAAATAAAATTAGGGTAAGCAGTTTTTAAGCAGTTTCTTTTTCGGAGAATAAATGAGATTTTTGGTAATTGTTATATTTCAGGATAAATAAAAGGCGTGTTATATTTTTGGTAGTTTGGTAATTGTTTCCAATACATTCTTTCAACACATTTATTGTGTCAACATAGTAAACAAATAACGAATCGTGTACCCTTGCCAAAAAAATGGTATTACCCGTACAGAAATATCCATTCGCTGATGCATTATGCAAGTTCATGTGGAAGTTTTACCCAATCATATTCCATTTGAGCGGTGGTATTTCAATATGCATAAGCTAGCCAGGGATTTTGGCCCAATCAAATTGCTTAATTTTAACACGAACTTTTAATAGCTAGCGCGCGGGACCCTGTCGTCTGTCTAGTCTAGCTAGCTGCGCTGCGCTGATTGATATGATGTGTACAAAAGAGTTAACATATAGGGCAGCACTGCACGTACATGGATCCGTGATATTGAACGGATTTTTGGAGGTAGGATGACATTTCTGATGATTTTGTTATTTTAAGTATAGTTTTAGTGTTGGCAGAACACATCCAACATAGCTTTTGACAAAATAAACGTTTGCAGTTTCATTAATGATGTCGGCCAAAGGCAAGCTAACGTTCGTTAGCCGAGGTTGTGCTGGTACTACACAAATGTAGGTTACCCCTCGTAACAACAATGGCTGAAACCTTAGACGGTAACGTTAGGCCTAGCGATGAAATTCAGTCAGTCTCTGATGATATAATCATTGGCCTACAGTCTTCCCTATCCAGCAGCGATTTACACTCAGTAGTGTCATTCAGTAGTACTATCAGTAGGCATGATGTTACACCCAACAGACCACGAAACTACAAACTCCCAGAGAAAAATTTTCAGAACATGGTTGAATTGAGCAATGAGGCTTACTCCATTGAATGCTGTAAGGACAACTGTGTGTTGAACTTTTCACCACATGAAATATACCAGCTTCAACACTGTTTTCTGCGGAAAAGTGAAGCAGGACAGAAGAGCTATTTATTAGCATTCTTCAGTGACCATGCTACTTCGGCCATTGATGAAGCTGATCCGCTGGAAGATCCCCCAAAGAAGCAAAGGCGTATTGAAACATCTGCAGGCACATTGATACAAAAACATTTCATCCTGAAGGGGCGCCCCGTTTGTGATGTAGCACTGTGCCGTGTACAAGGTGTCTCAAAATACAAACTCCACCAAGCCAAGACATCTTTTGTATCTGGTCACAAAAACTCAGCACATGGAAATGCAGGAAAAACCAGTCTGAGGTAGGCCTAATGTCAATACTGTTATTAGTTAAGGCCGATTCATACTTCCCGCAAATGTGAAAACGAAGCGAATGAAAACAGCGCGTCGATTGTCGACATCACAGAAATTTGATTCGCATGAAGTATGAACCGGGCTTTTATGCTACATGAATGCGAACAATTATCTATGCTTCCAAAAATGTACTACTAACTTTGTTAGGCCTACTATATATTCTCTTATTTTTAGCAACTCGGCTCATAACAACGGTTAGCTGCGATAATCGTTGCTCTTGGTTATGTCTCTTAGATCTAAGAGCTACGATGTGTACCGTGTTAAAATATGGTGACAATTTACACCTTTTTTTCAAATATTTTCTATCTTTTTTACACATTATTTTAAATGATGATGCCCGGACTGTTCTATTTTGAATGCGAACCAGGTCCGGGTATCACCTTGAGTGGTTGTTTTTACCCGAGTCCAGTTGTAAGCAGTGAATATTATTCAAGTGAATGTTCAAAATACAATCATTTAACCAATTTGTGATAATCATACAGGAGAAAAACAACGGAAGCAGTAGCTTGGATGAAGTTTTTCCTTGAGAGGGTCGGAGATTATATGCCACACAACAACAAGATCTATGTACCACCAGCGTATAACTTCAAAATCCTCTATGACCGTATGCAGAAGGATTTCAGAGCGAGAGGTTTAGATGACCTGATTTGCTATGGGCATTTCACAAAAATTCTGCACAGAAGACTTCCTGACTTTGTACTTGGAAAGGTAAGCTGATGAGAATCATGATTTTTTTAAACTTGAATTTAGTATTTTTTGTTTGATCGATCAGTTGTTATTTGAGTTAATGATTTTGTATTATTACATCAGACGAACACAAAAAGACTATGAAAGTACTATCCCCTTAGCAACCATCAACTATTTCATTATCAACTGTCCCCTTACAACCATCCCCTTAGGGGCCATTCACAATTGTCAACATTTTCACAAGTGTACAAACACGCCCCTATATCCCTGAATAAATTACACCACATTAGGGATCACCTCATATAACTATTTTAATCACATCTCTATTCTTTGATCAATAATGTTTGTTTTTTATATTCATAAAGGTGAGCACTTTCACTAAGTGCACTGTGTGTACCAATCTGAAAGAGCAGAAACAGACAGCATCATCCTCTGAAGAATTGGAAGCTATCAATAAGATAAAGACATTACACCTGAAGCATGTTGAGTAAGTGTTCATGTCGTGTTAAGTGCTTCATTTTCATGTTTATTGTATGTTGCCTATGTCCCTTTTACCATTTCCATTAGTTCCTTTAAATCTTCATTCTTATTTAAATTCTATTTATCGAGCGCCCTCCACAGCAAATTTCGAAAGTGATAACATGAACAATGTGGTGGCAATAAATAATTGTAACATTAAAGTATGGAGCCCCTAAAGGGACATTTAAAAAAACATTAATTATCTCGTGCGCATGACATAATGGGGGGTTTCCCAGGAAGCTTCTGGTGGAAATCCCCCTGTTTGCAGATTACGTTGGCTAGAGCATGGAGGCAGAATTAGAGTAAGGTGTGAGTAATATTGAATTATTTAAACAGGCCTATATTAAAGATGCATTGCCCGGTTACATGTTACATGACAAAAAATATAAAAACATAGGAACTGCAGATACAAGCACTTTTCAATTAAACGGGTTTCGTTCTCATTGGCTGATGTACAGGCACTGCTGCCCCCTTCCCGCCACACGCATGCGCGAGACAGAGAGATACATGATTCGTTTTGCCTGCCAGTAACATGCAAATTATGTACACCATACAGCTGAGGATTAAAAGGCTGGCTCAGCCTTTTTTTAATTTCTGTTTTTAATTAACTGGCATTAATCCTTGACGGATTTTTTTGTTCAAGGTATCAAATTAAAGCTAATAATTTTTCCTACCCCAGAAAAATGGGAAGATTATTAAAGTACTTAAATTTATTGTTTTTTCTGTCTCCAAATCTAAGGTTGTCAAGAGCACACTATTATGAAACCCGAGAGCGTGCACGCAGGGATCCGTCTGCTGAAAATACAATAATCATAGATGGCATGGACCAATCTAAAACTAACCTACCCAGTCTCCTCATAGAGGACAAGACCACTAAAGCTTCCCCGCGGTTGAAAACACACATAACCGGTAAGTCATTTTGTTTAGGGCAATTGTTATTCCTGGTTTACATCAATGATCTACCAAACAGATTATCATTTACTGTGAGACTCTTCGCTGATAACTCCTCGTGAAATAAAATCTTCAGAGGATTCCGCTACCTTGCAAGATGACATCAGTCATCTATGCAGCTGGGAAGCCACTTGGCAAAATTTGTCTCCATGCGTGTAATGCATAAACGAAAGCCGATCAAATGTCAGCCCACTATCAATACTTTCAAATCAAATAGGCATAGACAAATAGGCATAGACCTTCACAGGCGCATTCCAAAATATACTATGCAACCCGAGTGCCACAACAGCGTTACCTCACGTGATAGCCCTACTACAGGTGATTGTGCAGTAGCATACAGATACAGAGTTCCTATACACTTAAGAATGTTCCCCCATAAACATCATATGCTAAAGCGCCCCTGTCCAAAATCCTTATTTTGTTTATTTTTAGTCCTCGTGTACCCTCAAATTGAGCTTCATTTTTGCAAACTGTCTAAATTAGTTGTGAGGGATTTGATTCAAATTGTAACATTCATTTTCCCACTGTTTGTGTTGAATTAGGTGCATTGTTTCATACTGATGTGCCAGGTGGTATGAAGGCATATGCTTTTACTGACATTCACAGCGTTCCCCACGATAGCAATTTGACAATGCACGTCCTCCTACAGCTCATTGTTGAGAACTCTGCAAAAAAAGGGAAAAAGCTCAATGTACAGGTAATTAGGGGTTGTTCTAAAACTCCCTCGACCCCCCTCGAAAAAGTGCGAAATGCAACAAAAACTTCAAGCGATTGAACCACATAACATCGGGCTCGCACTAAAAGTCAGTCACAGTGCAGCATGCTGGGGCCATATTCGAACTCGGGGTTCCGATTTGGGATACGATCCGACTCTGAGCTTACGTCGAGGGTTTTTTAGAACAACCTGGTAATTAGCTCTGCTGATTCTTGACATTATTGTAGAGGAAAACAGTAGCGAGGGTAATTCTTCTCTTGTATTGTAGAAGTGATGATTGAATGGCTATACCTCATCTTTATTCAAGTATGTTTATGTGCTCTGCCTGTTCTAGCTGCAAAATATGTTAATATTTAACTTATAATTTATTTACATTTTCTTGTCCAGATGGATAACTGCTTCCGCGAGAACAAAAACCGTTTCCTATTGGGCCTTGGATTCCTCCTTGTGCAGATTGGCTTGTATGAAAGAGTAAGTTAATTTAAAATGTTTTACATAAAACAAGTATGTAAGAATGGGGATAATGTGCTGTGCAGGTATGCCGCCTGGTAATTGACCGGATAGGGTTAAGAGGACCTATTAACTGACCTCGCCTTTGGCTCGATCAGTTGACGGCGCTCAAACCCCTAATGTTAAATTACCAGGTGGTATATACTGGGACAGCACAGTTATCCCTTAAATAATATTTAAAACCTTTTCCCTTTTCATATTGCAGGTTGACTTTAATTTCCTCCCAGTTGGTCATACTCATGAGGATGTTGACCAGTTCTTCAGTAGGATCGCTGAGAAGCTGCGCTTCAACAATGTCTACACATTGGATGGTAAGTATCATTATTCAGGTCTACACTCTTAAAACTCCCGGGTCAAACTGTTGACCCTTTTGCCGGGTCAAATATTGTTGACCCATTTCCGGGTCAATTTTCTTATCGGTGACGTCATGTCAGCAAATCAGCCATTTTGATTGGACGAAAAGAAATACGTCACGCAGCTGTGCAGGTCACATTTTTCCAACCGCCATTTTTAACTACGATACGATGTCTTTTGTTTCGTCCCAATGATCGTTGGAGAATCGTTCACAATGAATGGAAGGGGTCTTCATTACTTTGTTTCATTTGAAGGTATGTAAACTTTCACATTTATTATACATGTATGTTTGTTTTAGTACACAGATAATGACTACAAAACCATGGTTATAAGTATAACGTTAACATTAGTTTGTGCTGCCAGGTCATGTGCTGGCCATGTAAATGTGTATTGTGTATGCTAGCTATTACTGTACAGCCCATTGTCATTGTTCTGTAAAATGGATGGAGGGGTCATCATGATATGTGGACATGATCTGTTAGCTGTTTTATTAACAAAATACACACACACATGGGGATGTTACAGTACTACTAACGTTACTAGTTAGTAGTAGGCAACCTGGCATATCAGTATTTCATATCGTGGTGGTTGCTGCACTGCAGTTTATACTTGCACTTTTCTTACTATAAGTAGGCCTGAAACAATCACCACCTTTATTGAGATAATGAAAATGTCACATGGAGGAGGGAAGAGGTCACATGTATTATATTCTATTCTAACGCCTAACTTAAAGGCATTTTTCTGAAATTGCATTATTTTTTCCTGATAATATTATTAATAACATGAGGGGTTTCTGACTTATGTGTGTTTTGTTAGCATGACCCATTATTCTTCATCCCTCTTTGAAAACATTTACATGTAATTTTGTTTTTACATGATATGTTTATATTTCAGATCAATGGTTGATCATGCTTGCTACAGTTTACACTACTTAAGGGTCAGGATGATGAACATCATGTAAGTTTTTCTGCATTCAAACAATTATTTATTAATTTTTGATGAATCCATGCCCCCCACAGAAAAAAAGAGAAAATGGAAAAACAGGAACATGGGCAGATTAAGTTTGGAAAACTAATATTACTTAAGGCTGTGTGTTTTTGGTTTATATTTCAGGAACCGGATACCCCAAAAAGGGGAATCTTCGGCTACCCGTAAATAAATTGTAAAACACTTAAATACTCCCGAATGTATAAAATAACCAATATGAACACAAGTTTCTCTTGTTTAATTAGAGTCTTAATAAATGTGGACTTATTGTAATACTTTTCCCGCCTCAATATTACAAATGACTTGAACACAAAAAATGTTAACAAAAATTTGGAGACTTCCATTTGTGTGGCTTAAATGTTTAGTAAAATTTTAAAAAGTCATTTACAGGTAATTGGAACTGAAAAATGGAACCGGGTAATGACAGTTTCATTCATCCGGATACCTGGCACAGCCTTATCCCTAATCGGCTCCTATAATACACAAAAATCATTAGCCACTGAAAATATTTCTTATTCAATTATTTTACTGTCCACAGATAGTCCAGACTGTGAGTTTGCAGTGAGGCGCAACCTTGTTCCTTCCATCTTCACCATCAGAGTTAAGGCGGTTGAAGGGCAAAAGGCAACTCTATAGTCATGCCACTATAGGATGCCACCAAAGGATGCCACCAAGTCATTTATTGACCGGTAAGGATGTGACTGTTAATAACCTATTGCATTTTAAAGTGCATTCTGGGAATCTGGTGACAAATCCCATAGCATGCAAATCATTTGAAGCACACAGGCATAGGCCTAATGGTGCACCAAATTTGTAAAAGATGTGTTGTCGTTCAATTCCTAGCATGCATTGAGAAAGCTTAAAATGTTTATTGTTTCTTTTTACATTGAATAAGTGATTGATTAGCCATCATTTTGTAAGCCTCATGAATTCTTAGGCATGTATCATCACCATCTAAGCTGAGATTGTATTAGCAGAATCTTAATTATGAATAACAATTTAGGAATTTCAATTTCTAGAAAAACTTCAACATTATATACATTGGTATCGGTATATATTGAATATAAGTATCTTATTTAGTATAAATTGTACATGTCATTGTATACAGCCCATCATATCATAACTAGACACAAGTATTGAACCTTCACACTTTTAAAATAAATTTTCCACCGTTTTTACTCCAGATTGGAACCATTGAACCCTTGTCATACAAAAGTGTTACACAAACAGCTACTTGTGCTACCGCTACGAGGTGTGTCAGAGTCTGTATAACTTTGTAATCCAATGGCCAGGAGTTGAGGTTGATGATCTATTCTTCAAAGGAGTTAATGTATGTTTCAAATTAATTTATATAGACCTATCCTATCTGTGGCAGTCTGTACCTTCATGGGAATTGTTTTCAGGACCTTAAGACACATCTAGGTTATTCAAGGTATTTTTGTAACATGTTAGAACAATGATAGTACTGAGGAATTTTTTGACTGGACCCAACGAATCTAGACTAAGTTGATACCAGTACCAATCCTGAGAAATATTTCCTTATCATTCAGAACGTTTTCTCTCAAGACCTCCAAATGACTGCTGGTGCTACAGCTTAGGCACGTTAGGAATGATAGCAAAATCACAGATAAACAGAAAAAAAGTAATTTGCTGTTTTTCGAAAATTAACACCTATTGATTACAGGATGTGAGACGTACTCAATCGTAATGCTTTTATTTTACACCTTATAATTATTTAACAATATTACAATTTGAAATAAACATGTTGCGTCTTTCGGTATATTTTTAATTGATTTATTTTCTTTAAAATAATAGTCTTCTGAACGCCCACAAAAATAGGCCACTTGCTCGATTCCACCACCGATGTCACCATGGCGTAATTTATTCATGGGCATTCCAAAGGACAACTATTTTAAACTGTTAAATGGCTCAGTCCACCCCATGGGTATATTATGTAATGGATGTGACGTCGGTAGCGGAATCGAGCAAGTGGCCCATTTTTTTGTATGTTCCAAAAGACTATTATTTTTAAAGAAAATAAATAAATTAAAAATATACCGGAAAATGCAATATGTTTATTTCAAATTGTTTTATTGTTAAATAATTATAAGGTGTTAAAAAAACATTGTTATTTAGTACGTCTCACATCCTTTTAATTTTTTTCAAGTTAGTTTTGTGATGTGTTTATTAAAAACTAGATTATTTTAGTGAATAAAAAAAAGACGAGAAAAGAGACAAGAAAAAGTGTTTTAATAACAGAAAAACGTTTTAAAGTCTTCATTTTTAAAAACTTTGCGAAACCAAATACTCTTTTAATAAAGGTTCCACATATCTTGACAACACATTTCCCAGGTTAATAACTTGGTGTGTAATTGTGTTCCCAAATGCACAGATATTCTTACTTTTTCAGGTTAGTTATTTCACTGATGCGCTACAGGGGTAGCGAGGTCTGCGGGGAAACCCACAAGCAACTTGGGACTGAAACCCACGACCTTCCACATTCTAGAGCAGACATCTTACTCACTCGACCAACGAGCTTGCCTGATGGCGAGAGGATGTGGAAGGTCACAGGTTGAGTCCCACCCAAGCGGCCTGTAGGTTTTTTCCCGCAGACCTCGCAAAACACTGAGTCGTCAGTAAAGTGCAAATTCAGTAACTTTTTAATATCCCAGATGCAAGAAATACATCATTGCATAAAAGTTAGGAGTAAAGTTAAACTTTTTAAAAACTCATGCACAGACAACAAGTGAACAAAACTATTATTGTGCATAAATTTAGAGTGGAATTATGATGCCAGACCGACCAACCAACTATTTTGCAGTTCCCCCAAGTGGAAGTGATCTGATACATGAGCTTTAAAACTGACAATCTCAAAACCAAACTGTTTGTTTGCATAACACACAAAACGAAGCAATGTCATTGTATAATGCTATTAAATATGTACATACATATAGTGTGTTTGCCAAAACCCAAGTTGAATAAACTGATTTAACCAATGTGAAATCATTAAACGTTCATTTGTTTCTTTCATTTAACAGTTTTCAAATGTGCTGTTCCAGTGCTTGGGCACCCTGACAAGGTAAGCATGTTCCTAAATAAACATAGCATTTATTTATGGCAATTTGCAATGAGAATGAACACACTTTTTAATGTGGTGGTAAAATTAAGACTTTAATTTGTATGAATTTCAATTCAGTACACTATTTCAAAATGCTTGCCACAGATAATGCTACGTAATACATGGAGGACATGCTTATCTCATGTGACCCGGAATCCGGGTCGACATAAATTTGACCCGGAATCCGGGTTCTATTTGGCGCGACCATTTCCGGGTCATTCTGACCCGGAAAGTTTGGTCAACCTTTTTGACCCGGATTTCCGGGTTATTTTAGCTGACCCAATTCTG
Source organism: Zoroaster sp. YZ-2022 (assembly GCA_029582265.1). Lineage (NCBI taxonomy): Eukaryota > Metazoa > Echinodermata > Asteroidea > Forcipulatida > Zoroasteridae > Zoroaster > Zoroaster sp. YZ-2022. The sequence continues at coordinate 8,697,554 of CM055836.1, forward strand.
GGTCATTATTATTTTCTTGACCCGGAATAGGGTCAGTTGAAATGACCCAGTTCCGGGTCAAAAATGTTGACCAAATTTTCCGGGTCATTCTGACCCGGAAGTGGTCGCGCCAAATAGAACCCGGATTCCGGGTCAGATTTGACCCGTTCTGGGTCAAATCTGACCCGGGAGTTTTTAGAGTGTACAGACAACTGATTGTGAATGTGTATTTCCATGGCATTGACCATCGAAGTGTGCTGTTTTTGGTACTTCAGTTTAAGGACCATGAATAAAACAGTTGAAATATATATATTTTTTGTTTTTAAACAACTGAAATTTCAACTTAAATTGAAGCAAACTGTGAGATTAACATTATTTCCTTCATTCTTTCTTACTCTCTAGATCTCCACAATGTCATTCAAAAGTCCTTCACCCCAAAGGTTCAGGTGTCCCACATATGTGGACCAGAAATACACAACATCAAGGTGTGGCTGTCTCCGTACATCAAAGAAATTGGGAACCATTCAAAACCACACCATTTCAGGTTTTGCAAGGTGGATGGCAAAACACAGATGTACTACAGAAAGTGGTCCTGTGATCCCTGGCGGCCAAATGATGTAGAAGACCCTGATCCTGATGTACCCGAAGCCGTGGGAACAAATGACGGCCTGACACTTTTAAAGGTAAAAAGAGCAACCTTAACTAATAAGCAGCATTATGATTCTGATTTTATTGAACCTTCTTTTACATTTTTTTGTGTTATCTGTCTTATTTACTCTTATTTTTAATTGCGTCCTATTTCTTTTACTGTGATATATATTGTTTGTTTTGTTTTTGTCCATGCAAGAATTCGATTGACTTTATTATCTTGAACAATGTGCAGGACCAACCAGATATCAGCATTCCCCCTGTCAGAGTCACTCCATCTTTGGAGAAGCTTGACCCAGCACTGCCCAATTTTGTGCAGATGTTCGGAAGAAGGCTACCAGAAGCAGCAAAGGCATGGTGGATGACCTTTCTAAGTACCCTAGATGACAAATACACAAAGGTTGGTATTTGCATTACACATTTTCATGTGAACAGCCGTCAAATTCACCAAACTCATTGCAAATTACAAAGAATCGCAGGGTTTATGATGCATAGTGGTTTGTATTGTGACATAACATTTTGCTTAGCAATTACGATTGATTCATGCATTTACTCATCTTATTGATGAATCTTAGTGCTTTGTGAAATCGACGGCTGTTTACTTTCATATCAACAGACGGATCATACCACAGGTACATCAAGTTCTAAAATGAATTCATCTTTTGAGAGTTTTTATTTTTATTTTCCAGTTCAGACATTAAGTATTCACCCAGTTGTTGATACGACAGTTTGTTTAAAGTAGGTCAAAATGAGTTTATTTCATTGGTCACTGTTATAAATGACGAAAAAAAAATTGGTACACATGCACAATTTTATATTTGTCAGTTTCTTGCTAGTTTACTTAATGAATTTACTATGTTTAGTGGGTGTTCACCAATATCTGGTAAAACTTTTACATCATAAGGGATCATAAGTGTACCTTTGAAAATCCTCTCATTTTCTTAAAAAAAACAAAAAAATGGTTGTTTACCTTTTTTACAACATTTTACATGTATTTCTTCTACTTTCTAAACCTTAAGATAACAATTAGTTTGTCTTTGTCTCTGTACAGTCAAGTGATGACATGGACCAATGGCCACTAGAAGTCCTATCACAAAGGTCTTCTGAACCAGAGAGTCCTCCCCAAGAATTCCCATATCTTGAGAGCATCGAAGAAGATATTCTCCAGGATTGTCCAGAGGTAACTTGAAAATTACAATTTGAAAAAACGGCCACCCTCGTCACAATATCCAAAGAAGTTGTCAGGACCCTGAGAAGTTGCAACTATAGAGCTGTATATATTGACAGCTCTATGGTTGCAACGCATCTGTGAGCCTTCATTCATGAGAGGCACTCTGTGGTTTTGATGATGACACTTTTTTATACAGCACGTCGCTTGCAGGTTTTCATTGTTTTCCAAAATGATAACATTGTGCCCTATTATAAAGCAACCTCATGAAAATATGTGTATCTGCAGTAAGCGAAATGTTTATGTCTTGGAGTTATGATAAACAAGTTTTCATTTCAATGTCAAAGTGTCCCTCTTTAAGGACACATCTTTTAAACAAGATGGATCGCTGAGATGGAATGATAATACAAACAGTTCAGCATGTGAAAAATTTTACCACTTCTAGATGGGTTGAAAATTACAGAGATGCTGTATTTTTGGCACATTGTTTTATTCAATAGATTTTCGTTTGTTTTATATAGCCAGTAAAAGTTGGGGGATGATGGCAGATTATTATAATATAAATTTACATAGCACTATTATAAAGCAGGCACACGTTGTACTTTTACAATCTGTTTAACAAACGGGGCCCAATTTCATAGAGCTGCTTGGCAGAAAATATTACTTAGAAAATTTATCTGCAATGCAAAAATTAGCAGGGAACCAGTCACAAGCAATGTACATGTACATTGTATATCACGTTGTATTTTAGCTGGTAACCTGTATTTGCTAAGCAATATTTTTCTGTGCTAAGCAAGTGTGTGTGATTAGCAGCTTTATGAAATTGGGCCCAGGTAAGATCTGTGAAGAAAACATCTTTGAATGAGACCAAGGCCTGGGGCAAACACTTGCTTTCTCACGATAATGAAGTGCACATAGTGTTTTTTTTACATGGATTACACAATACACAGGACATTTCCCATATCATCAAAACAAAACAAAACAGAATTGTGCAACGTCCGTAGACTTGATTTCAAGTCACAGATCGTGGTTATTTTTGTCTGCATCAGCCACGCAAAACGCTGTTTACCCCTAATGTCGGAGGTTAATACACAAGAGGGCGCTATTTAATGCGATACTGTATTGGCTTCAGGCAGACAAAAAACCACAATCACAGACTTGGATCCAAGCAACATCCGTAACTTGGACCCCACGCACTTGAAAAATACTGGAACTTGATAAATAAATATTGTTAAAGATTGATCTTATACAATGCAATATTTCATGAATTTTTATTCTTGTTTTCCTTTTGTGTCTTCACTCAGATCATCATTGGATCAAACCGTCAGAAACGTGATGTCACCAGGGTCGATGATTTCTCCTCTATGGCACCAGGAATGACAATCGCTGTTTATGTGAGAGACAAGCCGACTAAACCACAGATTGGCCGGTTACTACAAGTTGAGGACAACTGGATCCAAATTCATTGGTACTCTGGGCAATGGAGTACTTCCCAAAAACCTACTTACTCAGGAGCAGGAAAAAATCGGAAACCAGTAACTGAATGGCTTGACGAAAAATGTGCCCTTTTGTGGGATTTCACATTGACATCCAAAAATAGTGCATTAACAAAAGCAACACAGCTTGAGTTAAAATCGCGGTATAATGAAATTGAACAAGTCGTCGGCTTAGAGTTGGAAGGTCCTAACTGACATTTCAATTTTTGTAGTAATTTGTAAAATGACCAAGGGATAGAACATTAGGGTAGAATGTCGTATCCGACTGCCGCATTTTCTCATTCAATATAACCAATAAAGTAATCTTACCTACATGTACCTTGTAAGGTGGAGAACATAGATGGTGGAGATATACTCCAAATTATTCCAGGATATTTATTTCATGAAAAATCAGGCATTTTTGGTATACGATGACTTCCTCAGTCATATCAGTCTGATCTTGTAAACTCCACAATTAGTGACCAACACAGTCATTGTACATGCGCAGTGGCAACTATAATAGGATCCTTCTATTTTCTGAAGGGGAGGATTTTTTTTAGAAGGGAAATAAAGTCAGAAAACCATCATAAAAGTGGATTTTAAAGATAGTTTTCGCTTTCTGTACCACCAAAAATCGATAGAATAATTTTTAACTGGTTAGTGGTTGCAAAAAAATTCCAAAACAGCCCTTAAATGTGGCGGTCGGATACGACATTCTTTCCGAAAATTGTATCCCACAGTTTGTGCAATTTACACCCAGTGATAAAATGGTTTAACTCACTATGTAAGTCAAAACTGTATCACTTACACCAAGGGAAAGAAAATTGTATCCCACAGTTTCTGCAAATTACACCCAGTGATAAAATGGTTTATCCCACTGTACATGCAAGTCTAAACTGTATCACTTACACCAAGGGATAGAAAATTGTATCCCACAGTTTGGGCAAATTACACACGAGTTAAAATGGTTTATCCCACTGTACATGCAAGTCTAAACTGTATCACTTACACCAAGGGATAGAAAATTGTATCCCACAGTTTGGGCAAATTACACACGAGTTAAAATGGTTTATCCCACTGTACATGCAAGTCTAAACTGTATCACTTACACCAAGGGATAGAAAATTGTATCCCACAGTTTGGGCAAATTACACATGAGTTAAAATGGTTTATCCCACTGTACATGCAAGTCTAAACTGTATCACTTACACCAAGGGATAGAAAATTGTATCCCACAGTTTGGGCAAATTACACATGAGTTAAAATGGTTTATCCCACTGTACATCCGAGTCTAAACTGTATCACTTACACCAAGGGATAGAAAATTGTATCCCACAGCTTGGGCAAATTACACATGAGTTAAAATGGTTTATCCCACTGTACATCCGAGTCTAAACTGTATCACTTACACCAAGGGATAGAAAATTGTATCCCACAGTTTGGGCAAATTACACCCAGTGATAAAATGTGTTATCGTTGGGTATTATGTGAACTTAAATTGAAATTTTTGCTGTCATTCTTTGATGAAATAAATTATGACGTGAACATGTAAATTTCTTTGTGGTGATTTTGTGTGTTTATTGTGTTGACATTTGAAATAATTGTCATGATATGAAATAAACCTCAAGTTAGAAGCGCTATTAAAAAAAAAAACTGGAGTTTATCAATACTCATTATTATTGGTCAGGTTGCTCATGAAATAAAGCACCTTTTTAACAAATGATCGTGCTAACTCTTTTTCTTACATTTTTTGCCGCCGGATTTAACAATTAATATGACAATACAGGGTTACTTTCATATTTCATAACATTAATGCTAAAAATTTAAAACACTACTTCAAGTTTAGAATAAATTGCTATAAAATCCTATTTTTTCAAGCCAATTATATTTTACGGCGAAAAGCTGCATAACTTTCATATTTTAATAACCTCTTCAAGAAAAGATGCAATCATTTCCAATCTAAGTGGAAAAATGAATTTTTGTAATTAAAAATGAACGTGTTTACAATACAATACAATGAAGGCATTTATATAGCGCTCTTACACAAACGGTATTTCTAAGATACTATACTCGTAACTTTTCTGGTTGTCTGTGTTTTTTCGCTTCTGTAACCAGGGTGGAACAGCAACTACTTAAGTGAAAGAAATGCCTCCAGATATTCCCTTATATCAGCATCTAAAGCCTCCCAGGCTTTTTCTACATGAGAGGGAAGTAATAATCTTACTGATCTTCAACAATGAGATCTCCTTTTTGAAGGTCTTCCAGCAGCTTATATGTGTAGACTGCATCTGGGGACTCGTCGTATACAATATTGAACCAGTCAGGAAAACCTGGCACCTGAGGCAAAGGAATATGATTTTCAAATTTTTACAAGACCATTACATTTTCAAAACCAGCAAATAAATAAATAATATGTTAATTTTCATGCACTATAAATGGTAAAGCAGAAGCATATGAAATGATGAAATGAAGTATGATATCAAAAAGAGCAATGCTATTATCATCAACTCAAATTGTCAGTTGAAGAAGCTGTTATTACAGAACAAAATATTATCAGATGTTCATTGTTAATTCTCAAAAATAGTAGCATTGTTGGCAAATATTCTGCAGCTTAAACACAGTGCTAAAATTACTTTTCATTATTCTTTTATAGGAGATCTGCATGCAAGGGATTTAGTAGTGCTATAAAATAAAATAAAACAGCCTTGGCATGGTCGTGCATGTTAAGATGGTGAGAACTGAGAGGGCGCATGAATAAATATTTTTGGGCTCTCACCACGGCTGTTTCAAGCCGATCCACGTAACGTAAATAAAGTTTATCAGACCGTTTGTTGAAAATTATTTACTCCAATAATGAGTGATTAGCTCTAACTAAGATGGCGGCGTTTTTCCTCCGTCACTATGCCGCAAAACTTTGAATAAAAACATTAATTTTGGAAAGAATACTAATGTAAACAATGGTTTTATTATAAAAACTTCCATAAGTCTCTATTTCCTTGATGTTCATGATGTTATAAACACATTTTAATTGTTGAAAATGAAATAAAAAAGTATTTTAGGACTCACTGTGCGTAAATTAATAAAAACGCCGATCGAAAAAATGAGGATGCATTTTGCACGCAAATTAAATGAAAATAAGTTTTGTAGAAGTAATGACCACAGTTTTTGGTAAAAACATTCCCGTTTTCAATTTACTTAGGAGAATTGGCCTGAGGGCAGCTCTATTTTTAAAGTTATAAGCAACGAAGTTGGCGCATATTTCACGTCAACGTTCTGTTTACATAATAGTTTGTACACGGACATATACATACTACGCGTATACTGTACTACGGGATGTAAACAACACACACACACCGCGCCGTGGCGCGAAATTCAATAAGTTAATTTCAATGTAATACGTGGGCGCATTGCATGGGCTCAAACACACACACACGCACAGACATCAACGTTACAACATGGAACAAGGAGGCGATAGAAATATTCATATTCAGTTGTTTTTTTAGCTTTATTTTATTTCACATTATGGAATATCATCAGTCAGTATTAACAAAATTATGCCGTGTATGTGGGAGAAGGTTGGAAACTGCCAAACAAAAGCAAGCTGGTAAGAGTTACACTAAACCTGTAGACTGCTCCAAATACAGAAAAGAAATATATGCTGTGTTTTCGATAAGTACGTGGGAAGATGACACTGAAGTACACCCTGAATCCGTATGCTACAAATGTTCCCGATCTCTACGCTATGCCCAACATGGTGACAGATTAAATAGTACATCAAATATTAAACATGAATATGCAATTTGTACACCAAGGCTGAACTGGAAAGCACATCCCAGGACAGGTGAATGTGAAATATGTAGAGTGTTCCTGAAACAAGGCGAGGGGGGTCACCAACCAAGCCGAAGTCGGCCAGGTCATTCGGCAGAAATTCAAGGCCACACGTCTAATTTGCCTTCGAACCTTTTTGGATTAGAAGAGGATAATAATTGTACTGTAAGCCCGTTGCTTGAAATATGTGGCAAATCTTCTGAAGAAGAAAGTATATTTATATGCCCAATTTGCCAGTGCATACTGAGCACCCCACCATTCAAACACCATGCGAACATAACTTTTGCCATTTGCTTATCTAACTGGTTTAAGTTCAACTCCAAATCCGAGGTCCCATGTCCAGTGTGTAAGCAACTTCTACACTTCACCCATGTATCACCATGCCCTCGGATACTACGATTTCAGCTAAGCACCTTAATAACGGCTTGTTCAAAATGTGGTTCAATGGGAAAATTAAACAAAATGGCTGAACATGAATGTCCCATCAAACAAACTTCATGCCATTGTAAGATATGCATTGCACCCAATGTAACATCATCATCCTCTCCAACAAGAGAGTCAGAAATTACCAAGGCAGCAAAACTTCTTCAAAAAGTGGCTTCACAGCATGTAAGAGGGACCCCAATTCCACCACAAATTGAAGCTGCTACTGACAGATGGACATGGCACAAACTGAAAATAAATGGCACTGCTAAATTGAAGACCCCTGGTAGGGTAAGTGCAAATTTTAAAATCACTTCCAAATTACGTACAGAAAGTTAAGCAAATTAAAATACATTGATGATGTAGTGTGAAAAATTAATCGCTGCTCAAATAATAGTACATGTACAGTCTGTTTTATGCATGCGTCAATAAATTATTTTCAGAAATATCTCACTGAAAAAATTACACTTTAAAATTGCTGGCGAAATAGGGAACCACATAGAATATGCATCTTTACATACTCAGATTTTTACAATTACAACATTTTATTTTGTTTAGATAATTTGAATTTTGCTTGCTCTACAAACTAAAATCAAAAGAAAACCAACATACAGGCGGATGGGGGGTGAGGGGCTATTACAATCTTTTAAACATACTTATAGAAGGCCACTCTGTCACCTCTACATTGAAGTTTTTTTTTGTGAGGGCCTCAATTATGTGGCTCATACTTAAATTGAGAATTTATTTATTTTTTATTTTGAATTTGTATTTCAGTCCGCCTGTGTGCAACTGAAACGACAGAGCTCTGAGATCTCAAAGCCATCAAACAGCCAAGTGACCTCAAAACAGCCATGTGATAAAAGCATGCCCCCTGATCTGTCACTGGCAATGATGAGAGATTGTCAGTTTGCATGGGAGCAGATTCGGAAACTGCGAAGGTAGTTGAGGGTGTTAATGTACTTGATCATTTCAGTGATTACATAATAAAATTAAAAGGGCAGTATCGTTATGATCTGAGCATACTTTTGATAGGGCATGGAATCGATGTGCTAGTTTAAGATTAACACAGTGACTAAAAATTACTGGTTCAATTATGCAGCAGCAGCGGTAATATGACCTTATCATGTGGGGTATTATGGCAGTCACTGAGTTAATCTAAAACTAGCTTTCCGATTCCATGCCCAGTTGATCACATCGATACTGTCCCTTTAATGCATCGCCATTTTGTTTAAAATATTTTACCAGCAATTTCCAGAAATGATTTATTCAACTGGCACAAACACTTTGAATTGAAATATTTCACAACAAAATTTTTCAGAAGTTGGTTTAACATTTATGTATTAAGCACACCATATCTAAAATATACAGTGTATGGCTCTCTTAATTATTGAGTTGCAAAGGCTTTACATTATTATGTACAGTGGTGGATCCATTTCTAGAACCATCCGAGTGTACATGGTGTGCTTTTTTCAATATAAATTACTCTAATAATTATGAACAGATACCTAGGGACACTTGGAGTTGCACTCACATCAGAGCGAGAGATGCGGAAACGTCAAAACATCCTCTTGAATGACAACTTGCATGGCTCTCTCCAACCAATGCTCTTTCCATCTAACAAGGCTAGTGGAGTCAGCGGGTTTATCACAAGAGATGTTCCTTTTGTCTGTGTGAAGGACCTGCCCTCTATGGTATTTGACTACCTTGACAGACACCAATCGTAAGTGCATACTGTATGTACAGAGAAGAAAAATATATATATCTTGTTATTTAATGGGAAATCTGGTTGTACTGGCATGGAGACATATTTTTTCATAAAATAATTTACAATCACAGTACTGAATCAATGACCAATCAGACATTAAATCATTTTTTTACAGTATTAATGTACACAACTATTTTTGCAAGGCACAATGTATTTTGCAGGTATCTGACATAATAAAACAAATTATCTTAACCTACAAGATGATTGAAATGTAAAATTTTTAATTACTGGTCAAGATTAATCATATTTGTTTCCATTTTCTAGGAAAGATGCACTGACTTGGCATAATGGAGTCATTCCCAAAAACGAAATTTGGATCAAAGTGGGCGGAGACAAAGGAGGAAACTCCTTTAAACTTGCTTTTCAGATTGTGAATACTGAACATCCAAATTCTCTCAGAAACACAGTGGTTTTCGCATGTTTTGAGGCTCCAGACTCAACTGCCAACCTGCAATATATTATTCCTGTTTTGAACCAAGTGTCTTCACTTCAAAGTCAAACATGGAGGTATTTTAAAATATTAAGGTGGAAATTATGTGTATTATTTATAAAATTAATAGCAATATAAAATTAAATAAATAGGTACTTACAAGTTCATATGTGTCACCATCATCCTCATCAGTGGTCTCTCCCCATGTATGCTCTATCAGTTGCACTTGTCCTTAATGAGACGTTGCAATGATTGTCCATGATACGTGGTAAAGATTTTGTCACACCTGCTGCAAACATGAGTTGAAACAAAGAATATTAAACTGACAGTAGTTTGTCTTACATTGATCAATAAATAAACAATATTAATTTGTGTTATTTTTTCATGTTTTATGCAGAAAGAAAACACTTCGTGTATTTGTGTTTGGAGATTATGAGCTGCTTACCAAGATATACGGGATTTGTAGCTGCAATGGTAAATTGACTTTATGTCTCTCAATTTTCCCATGAATATAGTAAGTAATGTAGTCTATTATAAACTATTTAATTTTCATTATACTTATAGTACACTTCGTTTTTTATTGATAGCCCGTTACTGTTGCTTATATTGCCACACATCAAAGACTGCAATGCAAGTTCCCCTAGATCAACGAGATGCAGGTGTCCAATACAGAAACCTTGACTCACTAAGCAAAAGCTACATGGCCTATAGAGAAGATGGCTCCCATAAGGTTCGAGCAAAAGACATCTCCCACAGTGTCATTGCCAAGGCAATGATTCCAGTTGAGATTGACCATGTAAGTACAAGTTATTATTTGCAGATTTTATTTTCAAGCTGTAGATATTCGCTGCCAACACAAATTTAGCATTTTCTCAGAAAAAAATATAATACTTTAATTTTGCATATACATACTTATATACAGGTTGTACTTCCAAGTCTCCATATATCCCTTGGCATCTACAAAAAGTTGTTTGATATGTTTGAGATGAGCTGTCACAAGATCGACCTTGAATTGTACAAATACTCAATTGAGTTTGCAGAAGAGGATGACAACAATGCTACCAACTTTGAACAGCAAGTTTCAGCAGAATTTGAAAGGCAGCAAAAGCTTGAGAAAGATTTGTCCGCTAAAAGGAAAGAGCTGGAACAACTTGAAGAGGAGCTACCCCTGCGATTTTTGAAACCAAATATGCAAAATGCAGGAAAGGTATTTGAAGGAATGGCACGTAAAGCTTTCAGTCTTCGCCTTCAACTACAGGAAATGGTAATTTAAAGATTTTCTTCAAAATCATGGGACAAATGCAAATTCAACTGAAAGCACTTGTTCAGTCCTCAAACTTTGTATTTAATTTTTGTTAACAGGAAAACACAACTGCTGAACTACCCTTTGGTACAGGACCCATTGCAGGAGGTCTGGATGAAACACTAAAAAAACACAAAGTTGAAAGACAAGCATATCACGGCAAGGCATTTGTTGGAAATCACGTACAGAAGTGTTGCAAGGTAATTATTCATACTAATTAGCTTCAAATTTATATTTGAAGCATGTAGTTTTTATGATGATAAACATGTCTTTTTCTGTATTACATATGTCTGTGTATTCAGGTTGAAGTCATCAATGACCTGACATCCACGCCCAAGAGGGTCATGCAAGAACTCACCTGTGACAGTATTCCAGTAGCAAGACATCAAGGCCTGATCCGGGAAGCAGCATCAGTCGGCGAAACCTTCAAGGATATTTTCATGAAGTTCGCTGACGTGCATTTTACAATAAACCATGCCCGAGTTATCACACATGAAGACTTGAGTCGCATTGGTATGTAGTAAAAGGTTCTTATCAAAGCTAATGCCAACATTCCTGACATGGTAGGGATCATGACGGAACTGGCTTGAAACTTGCTGTGAAGTGTTAATGTATCAACGATGGTTATATGTATTTTTTCTTTCTTTCAGACTCATGTATCATCAATTTCATGGCGACATACCGGAGAATGTTCCCAACACATTCTGTAACCCCCAAAATGCACCTGCTTGAAAATCATGCAGTGGAGCAGCTTCGGAGATTTGGTGTGGGGTTCGGCCTTTTGAACGAGCAGGGTGGTGAACTTGTGCATACCGAGTTCAATAGAACCGGTCGTGCTGTCCATGGCATGAGGAATGATTTGCAGCGTCTTCTCACCATCATGAGGCGACATCATACAAGCACCGTGCCAGAAGTGCAGGCAGAGTTCATAACTGCAGTCAAAAGAAGAAAAGAAGAATAGATAAAGCAGTCTGTATGACTTTTGTAATAAGCACAAAGGCTTTACCCCCCCCCCCCTAAAAAAAATTAATAATAATAAATAAATAAATAAAAATACAAATTGGAGGAGCTGGAGACATACTAAATCACAGTAAATGTATGATTTACAGAGCAGCCATACTGGGAAAAAAATAAAACCATTAAAAATATAAACCTTTCTGCATAGAAATGGTCTGCATTGAAAAATACAAGATAACACATTGTTTGATATTGATTGAATGTGCCTCATTCATTCCTATAAATGTACAACTGGAGTATGTGTCACAATCATTCTCATAACATTCCCATAATTATATTGGCATTCCTGTAAATGTACTTAATATTGCTATTGTGATTTGAGGACATGATACAAGTTATAAATGTCTGGAATACACAACCCCTCCATAAATAACACTTCGGGAGAAAAACTTGTTATGGATTGTCAGAACTACATGTTAGTCAAGAGAGATGTTAGAATACATGGTGTAACCACAAACCTACCTAGTCTTACTCAACCTTATGAAAAGCTGGCTGGCATCATGACATTGACAGTATCACCAGGTAGAATTTGACAGCATCCGATGCATAGTGACAATGGCAGTAAACATATCTCAAGTATCTAGGAAAATAAATAAATAAACAAAATTTTCCAAAAATGTATGTCTTATAATGACAGACAAGGCACAACGCAAACATGTAATAACAAATAATTAGCATTTGAATTGTTGTATTTGTGTAGTTTTCTTATTAATTTAATTTTTGTCCCAATATAGGCCTAATTGTTTTGACCATTTCCGTTCTCCCCATAACCCTCCAAACACTAACACTAGTAGTAGTCATGGTAGTAGTACATGTATGTACGTTACTGTCACTTAATTGATATGGCTTTTTATGCTGTTGCAGCGGCGTAGCCACGGGGGGGCGGGGGCACGTGACCCCCCACAAATTTCCAGTGCCCCCCCCCCCCAGGTGCCCCCCCACGAAAAATCCTCATAGTGCCCCAAAAAACAGAAAAGATAAAGAAAAGGGAAAAAACCCATACCCCCTAGGTCCCCCCACTGAAAAGCAATGCCCCCCCCCCCTGTGCCCCCACACTGAAAAAGTCCTGGCTACGCCGCTGCGCTGTTGGTATTTACATGATATTATTAATTAATAAGTAAATAACAGTAATTGATGTAAGCCTAGAATCTAAATAGGGCCTAACTATAGTTTTCCATGATCTGACTCAGTACATTACATGGGCAGCATGTTTATTTATATACATCCGCATATACATGAACATTATGTGTACTGTATGTGTATATGTACAATGTACGTATGTACAGTATGTGCATACAAAAGCAGGCACGGTAGTCGCCCACGTTGTTTTAGCACGGAAAACAAATAATTACACACCAACTTTAATTGACTCAAGAAACTAAAAAAGAGCTGCCCTCACCTTATGACTACCATAGGGGTCACTTGATATCACAAGCTGTCCACTCTACCTAAGGATTTCGGCATACAAAGTTACATTTTTGTCCAAAAGGGTGATTAATAAAGCACTTGAGAGAACCCCTGTCGTCGCGTTCGAAAAAAGTCACATGTGCAAATCTAGCGCTAAATAAATTATATTTGACACTTGACCTCTCAGCAAAAAGTAAACAAACGTTTCGAAACGTCATCCACCTCATTCAAAGTTCAAAATTTGCATTTTTCTTTGAGCCAATAGAAACAAAGGTAAAATGCAGAAAGTATGCAAATTAGCCTTATTTAACGTTATGCGATAAATCACGTCGACGCGCTATATGGCTCTTTTGACAGACGCTTGAGGGCGCTCTCTTATTTCTTATTTGAAACGGCCGTGTCACTTGTGAAACCACCCTTGCTTTGTACCACTTGAATCCCTCATCTGTCTCAAATCTGTGTACAACATGCTTCTTCACAAGAGGCTTTATCTCAGTATCTTCGTTTTCACTCTCACCACCCTGACTCTCTCTGATTAACTGCTTAACATTTTCAGCCAACTCTTCTGGAGACAACAGCCGCCTCTTCTTACTACCATCTGGCTGCTCCTCTTGGACTGAGAAACTGTACAGTTTGGGGTCTCCGACTTTCTGCTCCAAAAGATTCTTCCGGAATTTAAGTTGTGCTTTTAGGAGATTCAACTTCTCATCTCGTTTCAAACCCTCCATTGCAGTGTCGACTTGTGGTACAGTTTGCAAAAGCCCCCAAAAGATGATGTCATTAGCTTGATCAATCTTCGCATTTATCTTTCTCTGCCTTGCCTCTCCTCCTTCTGGAACTTTAGCCTTAGCTGCTCAGCCTTCTGTTCCTTTATTTTCTCCTGACGTTGCTTGAACTCTCTCTTGACTCTTTCAACTTCCCTTCTTGATGTTTTCAGAATTCTTCTTTCTTCCTCTTCATTCTTTGCCTGTAACCACTCAGTGGTTTTATTATAGGTAAACATATGAGGCTTGCTTCTGCAGTAATGGTAGATATGTGAGGTCTTGTGCGTAAAAGCTGGTCATAATAAGCGAATATTGTCTCACAATATTTATTATGCTTTGCAGTTCCCTGAGTCTCTTTTCTCATGTCTTCAGTTACATTTGCTGCTTCATAGCGACCTCCCGGGAGTTGGTCTGCATGCAGCTTCTGGGTCAACTTGGCTAAAGCTGGTAACATGCCCCCAAGAATAACAATGCAGTGTGCATCCACTTCAGATTCCTTTATCAAGGCCTGGAACAAGACATCATTCTTAATGTTCACATCTGGAAATGCACGTATTTCTCCCTTGAGGAAACCATCGAGATTGTTATTCACATCCTCCAAGAACGTTACAAGTTGCAGATACCGCTGGTTCATGTCAATTATGTTGATGTGTTTGTCTTCAATTAAATTCCACAGTGGTGTGATGACAAGTTTACAAATGAGGCCCAGTGCTTTACAGCCTGCTACAAAAAAAAGGCTGACTGAAGTCATGCAGAACCCAGGGAGCCCCACCATCCTTCTCAAGAAATCCCACCATGTGTGGTTGCAGCCAGCTTAATGCAGCAGCATTATGAAATAAAATGTTAAACCGGTTGCCATGAAAAGGAGTGAGTGGAAGACTCCTGTAACCATTTTCTGTTAGCAGCTCGCTCACTTCAATTATGAATCTTCCATGACAACGTGTCTTTGCGTTTCCCCCGTATGCAAAGACCTTACATGTTGTTCGTATGGTCCTGGTTATTGCAGATTCTGATGCTTTACGGAATCGTGGATCCTTGATAGGCACCTCTGCTGCAGATCCAAAATGTAATGACTCCATTTCTTGAGCTGCTTTGTCGACAGCCTCAGCCATATGAACCAAACCGTGGAGGCCACAGAAAAAGTTATTCATTCTTGTCAGCTGACATTTCAGATCTTCTGACAGGTTTTGCCAATCTTCGACTACTGTGGGTAATATCTCAGATCTGTACAGTTTAAGAAGTTCATTAAACTTTGTCTCGGTTGCAGCTTTATCAGACATTGTGTTGCGCAAGTTATAAAGCAGATCCTGAGATGGAAGGTTATTTGTTGGTAAGTGATATATCTTATCAATGTCCCACAGTATTTGCTTAAAAACGTCCAGGGTATCTTTGCCAGACTTTGTTAATAAATGCCTCAACCCAACAACATATGGTCTTCCTGTGATGTCTCGAATTGCATAAAGCTCCATATTTATGGCCAAATTTGGATGTCTCATCTGTTTCAATAGTTGTATGTGGCTGTTGTGGCAGCTCTTGAGCAATTTGTTGTTGTGCAACAATCAGTCTTTGGATATTAATGTTGCGAACTGTCGATTGGCTGGGCAATTTATTTGGCAGCTTTCCTGCCAACTGCAATCTGTTATGACACCACCCACTTTGTGCGTTGCAACGTTACTTGATAACAGTTTCTGTATACACTTCTGTGTCTCGGGAGTATATTCATGGCTTTCTTCATTGTATAACTCTACGATGCAGCTTGTTTGAATTTCTTCGTTGAGAATATCATTTCTATACTGCAACTCAAGTATTTCTTTCCGCAGCTCTTCTACTTCATCTCTGGTTTCCACTTCAGGTACCTCCACATCAACATCGGTGTATCTGTCCTCCAGTTTCTTACACTTTGACCTGTAATATGTTTCTCTTTCCCTCAGTCTCTTTATTTCTGCCTGCTTTTTAAAGCATTTTTCCCTCAATTCCAATTCCAGTTTCTCCTGTTGCTTTACCTTCTCCTCCAGTTCTTTTATCCTATCACCCCGCATTTTGATCTCCTCATCTATTGTCCTCCTAATGCCTGTACTTGATGGCAAATCTTCATGCAACCTTTTTAGCTCTCCTCTTACAGTAACACTTGTTGACTGTGATGCTGATAATAATAATAATAATAATAAATATTTTTAGCGCGCACATATTCACCCTGCTGGGCGCTCAAGGCGCGGAAACAAAGAAAAACATGAATACAAACAATATACAATGATAGCATAGGGGGAAAAAATAAAAATTATGTACCGAGATACATGTACCTACAATGCAATTACAAATATACATCATCTTTGAAGAGTTGTGACATAAGATGAGTTTTAAGCATCGACTTAAATCTGGTTATACTATGACAAGATTTGAGTTTAGTTGGAAGATGATTCCAGACTCTCGGAGCTGCGACAGAAAACGACCTATCACCCCAGTTCCGTTTTGAAGTTGGTTCCTTTAGGAGTGACATGTTACTGGAGCGCAAATTTAGTGATATGGAGTGTAGACTTTAAGCAGTTCAGAAATATAAATTGGAGCAATGTTATTAAAAGATTTGTGAACAATTAGCATAAGTTTAAAAACAATTCTCTGTGAAACAGGAAGTCAGTGCAGTTATTTCAAGATTGGCGTGATATGGCATGACTTTCTGGACAAAGTCACAACACGAGCTGCTGTGTTTTGTATGTGCTGATGAAGACGAGATATTTGATTCTGCGGGAGACCGTAAAGGAGAGCATTCCCGTTATCGAGCCGTGATGTGACAAACTTTTGATGACATTCTTTTGGGAAATTCAAACCTCTCCACATAGAAGTTCTCTAATGCCTTCAATCCATTCTCTCTACCTTTACTCTTGTTTAATTTCTGTTCTTTTCCCTCTAGTTTCTGAAGTCTCCTTTTAATTTCCTTTATGTCTTCTTGTTTGTATGAGTAAGTCTCTGTCATATCTTTTGCTACGTCATGTATAGAGGAGATTTTTAGTCTTTCTCATTATTAATGGGCAGGGGTACGGGCCCTTCCTGTTGACTGGCCATATTTCTCCCTGTACTGTTGAAGTTCCTCCTCCAAGAGCTCTAAATCATTGACAGTAAGTTCTGTCTGTGTTTGCTGATGAAATAAAATATTAAACTTAACATGCATAGTAGCCATTAATTAATTGGACATTCAAAAGAAATTTTCGTTTTCAAAAGACTTTGCTGTGCTCCTTTTTGAATTATTTTAAAAACAAACAAATAGGCTTAATGAATCGAAAACAATGGGGAAATGGAATGCACCTCTTAAGAAAATTTCAGAATATTCTCTTCATTTGATGTTACATATTAACTTCTAATTTATTCTCAAACACTTTTTCCATTAGAATATTTGTTGTTCGATTTTCATAATTTTTATTTTGTTTAAATGATGGCACAAAACTAGTTTACACTGTCTCTTTCAGTTGGCTGTAATTGCATTAGTTAGCAACCCTTTGTTCCGATCACGTACTCACCGCGTCTTCAAATGAAAGAGTACTTAAATCATCCAGAAAATCTATGCTGAAACTTTCTTGCTCGAATGAACAGGCTGTTGAAGGTGGAATTGTTCTCTTTGCTCTCTAAGCAGTCGCTCCAACTTCATTTAAAATAGAATGGGAAAAGGGAGATATGAAATGTTTCTTCAATTGCAACTGCATAGCAAAATTATTTTATATTATTTTTAGTTAGTCATCATAAGACAATCAAGCACAATTCAGTGTAAAACCACATCTCACCTCCTCTTGATGATCAACAAGTGACCTATCTGAATCGCCAGACTGTCAATTCGCTGAAGACAAACAATGCAGGTTGAGAGTCGAGAGTCTGTGACAAATCAGGGGATGTTGCAGTTTCAAAAAGTCTGGCTCTCTTTGACTTAAGTTCTTTTTTATCAGTTTCTTGGGTTTCTCCCCAGCGCTGGGCAAACTCCAACTCTGATGTCCGTGGAGATGAAATCCCCTCTGCCTCCTCTTCAGTTTCTTGGGTTTCTCCCCAGCGCTGGGAAAACTCCAACTCTGATGTCCGTGGAGATGAAATCCCCTCTGCCTCCTCTTCAGTTTGTGTATCTTGCATTGGAGGCGCGAATCCAGAAAATATCTATCCAAAAAATATCTATTTAAAAGAAACGGGGATTATGGACACACCATTAAGAAATTTTCTTTCTAAGAAATAGTTCAAAATGCGGACGGTTACAATTAGACTGGTTTCCTAGTCCACAGTACATTCTGTATAATATCAAAAGGCAAAAATAGTGCCCCTTTAAATGACGAATGACGTCTTGGACCAGGCACCGCTAAGTCAGAGAGTGTGCAGGAAGATCCAACCTTCACAATACTATCATACTTATCCCTGTCATTAGGGTTCCAGTATTTTTTTAATAATTTTATATAAATGCATTGTTTGCGTATCATATGTGTAATATGCATGCATATTATAGTGCCCCTTTAAATGATGAATGACGTCTTGGACCAGGTACCGCTAAGTCAGAGGGTGTGCAGGAGTATCTAACCTTCACAATACTATCATACTTATCCCGGTCATTAGGGTTCCAGTATTTTTAAGTATTTGGTTTAGATATAAGTGCTCCATGATCAGTTAGTCTATATACAAAAATAAAAATCTGATAAATCTGTTAATTAAGTTATTATAATTATTTTTAATTAATCATTCCATCCTGTCGCACTCTAAGGGCTTGTTTCTCGTTTGAATCACTAAATAATAAGCATATTCGAGACTATATCTGATTTTTTATTCCTTAAACTTTAGATATTACACTACATAGCTACATACTTAATTCACCCAAAAGAAAGACTCAGGATGACCGCTTTTAGCTTTGGTCCTTCTAAACACATTTTAGCAGAATAATTTTTTCATTAAAACGTGAAACAATTGACCAGAAAAAAAAACACGGAAGTCGATTAATTGTAATGTTTTTTCATTTCATATGGTTTTGAAATAAAGCCCATAGGTACGCTACGGAAAACTAGAAGAATTTTTGGCAATCTGCCCACGGTTTAACGTTACTAATTTTATACTTTACATTTAGTGGTTACATATTTTGACATCACAATGTACCCTCAGTCTCAATACTGTGTAATTCTGACCATTTAAAAATATGTTTTATTATTTTCATTGTTTAATTAATGTGTATTGAATTTGAAGTTTTTGCATTGGGAAATCTGTACCTAAAAGCCCTCAAGTCAGTTAGGCTGGTGCCCGCATATATTCCTGACTTTGTTGAGCATGAAACAATGACCTCTGATCCTCGGGTCGCCGTATCAAAGTTATTATTTAATATTCGGCGGATCAGTTTAGTGGCGTTGACCAAGTTACGCCTTTACTTACCTCGGCTGAACTGCAATCGAGTGACTGACTCACTCTGGCTGTGCTGGTCCCTTATATAGCCCTGTAACAAGTGTCGCAGAGCGTGACCATGTGACCATTATCCAATTAAAACTCGGTGATTGTGTCCAAAGTAACTTTACACCAATCAGGAGCGACTTGGTTGGCGTCCCCAGTAACAGGGGGGTACAAGCTTAATGAAATGTTTTATAATTCGCATGTTATCTGTAGCCAATAAGAAACAAGTGGGTTGGCGTCCCCAGTAACATGGGGTACAAACTTAATCAAATGTTTTATAATTCGCATGTTATCTGTAGCCAATAAGAAACAAGTGGGTTAGCGTCCCCAGTAACATGGGGTACAAACTTAATGAAATGTTTTATAATTCGCATGTTATCTGTAGCCAATAAGAAACAAGTGGGTTGGCGTCCACAGTAACATGGGGTACAAACTTAATCAAATGTTTTATAATTCGCATGTTATCTGTAGCCAATAAGAAACAAGTGGGTTAGCGTCCCCAGTAACATGGGGTACAAACTTAATGAAATGTTTTATAATTCGCATGTTATCTGTAGCCAATAAGAAACAAGTGGGTTGGCGTCCACAGTAACATGGGGTGCAAACTTAATCAAATGTTTTATAATTCGCATGTTATCTGTAGCCAATAAGAAACAAGTGGGTTGGCGTCCCCAGTAACATGGGGTACAAACTTAATCAAATGTTTTATAATTCGCATGTTATCTGTAGCCAGTAAGAAACAAGTGGGTTAGCGTCCTCAGTAACAAGGATACAAACGAAACCACGTTCTAATTTACTTGTGTCTAGTCTGTAGCCAATAAGAAACAAGTGGGTTTAAACATTTTTTTCAACAACGCGTGATCTAACTATTGATTGTGCCATAGACGAGCCCCATTGTGCCAAAAATCTTAATTTTTTAATTTTTCTGATTTGATTTTGGGGCATTTTTATTGTATTGGTCACTCGTAGTTACAATTTTACACAATTACACATTTTTTAGTTTCATAGGTAACGTAATCAATAGATCGACAAAAACCTTATAGTCTTGCACCAAATGTCTTTGGAACTTCACGAGAACATTTAAAAGTTCCCACGAAATGCACAAATCATCCCATTCTCAGAGAATTATGTTTAATTTGTACACATTTTGCACTGCAGGCGTTAATTTGGGAACGATGACCTGGATTTATAATTTGGCAAAGTGCTAAAACTGGGTGAAACTGACAAAAAAGTAAGCCCTCTGGATTTTATGTTTTCACGAAGTCCAACAACATTTAATTAATAACTCATTAATTAGTAAAGAAACGAGTACCATTCTGACAAATACGTATCGGGCAATTCATAGGCTCTCACATGGTATCAGAGTTTAAAAATGCCATTTGAAAAAGTTCTTAACTTAAAATGCGGATTTCTTGGAATGAAGTTTTCACGGAAAAGAGGTTTTTTGGCGCTTTGTGAGAACAGCGACGATATAGAATATAATAATATTCTATATCTATATGTCGACAATCTCAAAAAAGGATGTCGTCTTTTTGAAATCATTATCACGGGATGACAAGATCCTTCCGTTAGGAATATCAACATCCCGGCGGTAAATTATCTTATACATTCAGAATGTCGACCGCCCACCAACACAAGGGCTGGTTAGCTCAGTTGGTAGAGCGCTCGTACGGTAATCGAGAGGTCGCGGGTTCGAGTCGCGAACCGTTTATATCCATCCATCCACCCGTCCGTCTGTCTGTCTATCTATCTATCTCGGTATTTCGACATTCTGAAAGTATAAGATAATTTACCGCCGGGATGTTGATATTCCTAACGGAAGGATCTTGTCATCCCGTGATAATGATTTCAAAAAGACGACATTCTACAGTAAAGATATCGTCATCCCACGATGTATTATCATGGAACGATGACGATCTTACAGAGATTATATGTATCATCTTACGAAAACGACATCCTACTCTTAGGCTGTAGTCATCCTGAGATAAAATATGTCAGGATCCCAACAAGTCTGATGCTACTTTCAAAGCACTGAGTACCTTCTTTGAGAATGCCGGCATCCACAGATAAATTATGTCAGGATCTTATCAATTTGGATGGCGTTTCCAGATATCCATACGTTCAATGCATGCATATTACACACGTTGATGCGAATGTCCAAAAAGGAAGAAGTAACTAACTTCACACCGGTGTCCCCCTAGCCCTCCCATGATGTTTTTATTGGAAAAAACATTTTGAAACCAACTAAAATATATTTGTTTGTCATTAAATTGATGTTTTTACAAGTTTTATTCGTAAAAACAGTGAATTACTGAGGCAAACATCAAAGCGCATCATCCCTTAATCGGAACCCTCACCCTTGCATATCACTCCAGAGATTCTATCACCGATGCCATCATTAGCCTTTTCAAGGCTTCATTAAAATCTCCACAAACCGCATGCGCAATCTCGCGCAGGAACAAAATCAAAGTTTTCTTACTCAAAAAGGAACAAGGAATTTACTAATATAGGTTTAAAAGCATCCCCCCATGTTCTGTAAGTCTAAATTCCGTAAGTCAAATTTTTGCCAAAAACGGCAAAACATTCATAAAAACCTTATTTTCTCAACGATTGAGATGGAACAAACAGCATCACGAACCTCCCTATCCTATCCCTATCATTAGATGGCAGTATTTTTCAATTTAGAAGTCAAGAGAGGACAGTATTAATCAAAAACGGTGACCCCAATGAAAAATGTAATTTGTCTCAAAATGGCCGCGCTCATGGTAGTTTTCCCGGTAACCATGCTCTGAATCTTTTTGGTTTCTAGAAAATTGAGGTATGTTTTTGCTCTTTTGTTTATATATTATAAAAGAAGGGGGTTTTATTGACTTGGAAAAGTGATTTGAAGTTCAGATGGCATGTTAGGACGGAGCAACATTCATTTAAAAAACCTAATCTTTGTGTGTCACCAGAATAGGAAATGTCAATATCGCGCTACCTCTAACAAAGCTAAGAGGGGTTACCTGAAGAGGACATAGGTAGGGGCATATATGGTTTGACCCCAAAAAAATTGCAACAAAAGGTTTTTTAACTGATTTGGGCAGTAATAGGTGTCTATTATCACATATTAAAAATCTTAAGGAATCCAACTTCCGGAAAGTGATTATTTTCAAGATGGCCGCCAAGATGGCCGCCAAAATATTGAAATAAATCTAAAATTACCATAACTCGGTTATTTCTTACCCAATCTTTGTGATTTTAGTGTCTATACATAGGTTTTCATGGTCAGAAAAATTAAATATACTATCAAAATGATTGTTGAGCCATCAGATAATCCAAAAATCCAAAATGGCTGCCAAGATGGCCGCCAAACCCACTTAAAATATATAAAATTACCATAACTTGGTTATTTCTCATCCAAACTTTGTGATTTTCTTTCAGGTCTGACAATGACTGAATCGAGTAACCCAGAGCCTTGCCCCATCTGCAAAGAAGACATAGATAATGGCAGTGAAGTATCTACAATAGGTCAGAAAGGTGCTAATGGGATCAATGCAGCAAGTACTCAAAGAGGTGATCGCATCGTGGTTGAGGCTGGAGTTAAGGTGCACACATTGCCCGTAAACGCTACACAAACCCACAGCAAATTAAACAAAACTGAGTGCCAACCTCCCATCAGTCCAGCTAAGAAGCGTACTAGAGATGCTAAAGGTCTGTTTAATAACAAGACTGATTGCTTTTTCTGTGGAGTTACTATCCAGCCAGAAAGTTCAGACTACAGCAATGTGAAGACCGACATTTGCAGACAGCATATTAAAATGTTGTGATAATCGTTCCGATGATTGGGCTACTACTGTTAAAGGTCGAATTGAATATTTCTGCGGAGATCTTCATGCAGCAGATTGTATATACCACCATTCCTGTAGTATAAATTTCCGGACAGATCGTGATGTGCCCCAACAGTATCGTAGCTGCCCTCAAAGGAAACGAAGAAAGTCTGGACGACCAAGAAATCAAGATCAGGAACAAGCTTTCTTAGAAATGTGTTTCTACCTGGAAGCTAATGATGAGGAACAACTTACTATCTCTGACCTGGGTAACAAGATGAAAGAGTTCCTTACAGACAAAGAGTCAACCCCCTACGGAAATCAGTATCTCAAACAGAAATTGATGGAGCAATACGGAGACTCAATATATATTGCTGAAGGTGAAGGTGTCCATGATATTGTGACAATGAGAGAAAAGACATCGCAGATCCTTAGATCATACTTCAAAAGCCATGGTAAAGAGGAAGATGAAGAGGCACAGAAGAGAGCAATCATCAAGACAGCAGCAAGGCTAATTAGAAGTGACATCAAGACAAATGTCCCATCCACTTCTGATGAGTATCCATCTATTGAGATGGTCAAAATATCTATTGAGTAGGTCAAAATAAGCCGCGCAAAGTTGCAAGTATTGGACAAGCACTAATTCAGGCAGCACGACCACGCGCTGTTCTTGCACCCCTGCAGGTTGGTCTTGGTGTACAGGCACATCATCTTCATCGTTCTAAGTTGATTGTAGAAACGCTCTCTGCAATGGGTTTCTGTTCCTCGTATAAGGAAGTTTTGCGTTTTGAGAAGAATGCTGCATGTTGTGTGGCTCCAGATATGTTAGGCCTGAGTGCTGATACTGAAGATACAAGTGTGCATTTTGCAGGCGACAATGTTGACCACGACATTATTACTATAGATGGCAAAGGAACCTTCCACGGAATGGGAATGATAGCTGCTCTTACTCCGGCACGGAACACAAAACGTATCATTACCAGGCGAAAGCTTTCAGAACTCAACGTCACAGAGAACACCCAAGTTGACATAATACAGTATCGCTTTGCCAAGCATGCATGCCGTAGTGTTAAGTTCAAACATCTACCAACATCCTTAGCTGTTGACATGAAAGTTGACATCTTCTGGGAGCTGGCTTTGAGCTACAAGCAATCAACTCCAAACTGGCAGGGCATGATGCACATGTTGCATAGAGGAAAGGAACATCCGGGAAAGTCATCTGTAGAATACTTACCAATGATAGATTTGTATTCAGGAGATAAGACATGCATATTATCGACCTTGAATTTCATCTACAACTTGGCAAGCAAGCACAATATCTCACCAGTGATTACCTTTGACCAGCCATTGTACTGGAAAGCAGCTGAGATTATCCTCGATGAACCACAGAACAGTCCCTTGAAAGGTGTCATCCTTCTACTAGGATGTTTCCACACATTCATGAATCTTCTTGGAGCCATTGGCACACTGATGAAAGGTACTGGGCTCACAAACATCCTAGAGAGTGTCTACGGAGAAAATACTGTGGTACACATGATGACAGGAAAAGCCGTCCAAAGAGCATTTCGAGGGCACCTGTTACAGATAAATGTCTCAACCACTTAATTGTGTCTGAAACATTAGAGGCAAATCCTGAATTTGCATCACTAGTAGAAGAGTCAGAGGAAATCTATTCGTCTCTTATAGCAGGTGAAACCACTTTGGAGGATGTTGCTTTGTCTGACACACTGGCAACAGTTCAGCAAGAAGTCAATAAAGTCAAGATGGAGCTCAATCCAGGTCCAAACTAGTCAGTTGTGGCTTCAGTATCAGGATATGCTACGGTGTGCGAGGTCCCTCATCATGGCCGATCGCACAGGTTCATGGAGAATGCATTTGCAGGCTGTTACTGACTGTCTTCCAATATTTGCAGCCGCTGGGCATTTCAACTACCTGAAGTCTGCATATTATTATTTACAAGAGATGTCAGAGCTGGAAAAAACGGCACCCAGATGTATACATGAAATTTGTAAATGGGCGGCATGTAGTAAGAAGGAGCAACAAATTCTGGGCTGGACTAAGCTCAGATCTTGTAATCGAACAGACACTAATGAGGTCTCTCAAACCAGTGGAGGCTTGACACATGGTAGCGGGATGAATGAAGAACAGCGCTCACTCTGGACAATGTCCATGCCAGTTACAGCAATGTACAACATGGCAATGCAGGACTTTAACAACCTGACATACACAACCAGTGATCAACACAAGGAAACTACAGATGCACGCCTAAATAGAGACATACATGATCTTGCCAAGATTAACTCCAAACTGATTCCATTCACACCATTTTCTGAAGATCGTTCATTACGAAACATTGTTACTGGCATAGAGGCTCCATCTGATACCAATGTTCATGAATACAAGGCAGTCGGAATGAACATAATTAATAAAATGGTTGGTCAAGCTGCATTTCAGTATTCTTTCAAGCGTAAGGATAAGGCTAAACCCTTGGAGATTCGTCTTCCGTGCCAATTGCCCCAGACCGCACCATCGATCCCGCCTTGTTGTTTCAGAGATTCATCGTCGTATCCCAAACAGGTGTTCTCTCCATGCAGGAAGTGATGAAGCACGAGCTCAGTACATACCCACCCGCCTTGTTTGAAGCTAGACACATTTTCCGAGAAGCCGATAAGCCTCAAATAGCTACCGCCATCACAGAACATGCCAGCAGTGTGACGTCAGGCGATTATGAAGTAGTGAAAGAATCCCGAAAACCGATCACTACGTCCTTGATGGAGGGTCCTTGTTGCATCGAGTGCCATGGAAAGCTGGAGACAGTTATGGGTCTATTGCACAGTCGTATGCAGATTTTACCATTCGTCATTATGGCTTAGCAACGGTGGTCTTTGATGGATATGGTGGTCCGTCTATCAAAGACAACACCCATCAAAGACGCGGCATGAACGTCCACCCGGTTGTTCACTTTACTGCAGACACCGAGTTCATTGGAAAGAAGGAGCAGTTCTTGTCCCGAGCTTCCAACAAGGAAGGATTAATTTCTCTAATTTCTGCTCAACTGAGGAATAGAGGCTGCAATGTGATCAACGCACCAGGTGATGCAGATGTTGACATCGTCAAGACGGCAGTGGACAGCTCTCATCGACATAGTACGACTTTAATTGGTGAAGACACGGACCTTTAATATTGTTACTACACTATGCTGACACTGACCCAGACATTAAAGACCTTTACTTCCGCTCCGACAAAACTGACGCAACCAAGGTACACGACATCAACAGACTGAAAGCAATCATCGGACCAGACATATGCTCACAGCTCCTCTTCATTCATGCATTCACCGGTTGTGATTCAACGTCAAGGATATTTGGTATCGGGAAGAAGACGGCTTTCCAGAAACTGGTGAAAGGTCAACCAATAATCAAAGAATGTGCAAATTGCTTCATTCTCCCAAATCAGACAGACCACATCATTAAGGATCTTGGAAACAAAGCTATGACCGTTATGTTTGGCAACGATGGCAGTAGTAACCTGGAAACACTGCGCTACAATACATTTGTCAAGAAAATTACATCAGCCAAGTCCTTTGTTCACCCTGAACGTTTGCCACCTACAACATCCTCTACCAAATTCCACTGCCTCAGAGTTTACTACCAGATTATGGTCTGGATGGGTACTGACGATGGTATGGATGCTCTAGACTGGGGATGGAAAGTAGACAATAATCAGATGGTTCCAATCATGACGGACATGAAAGCTGCCCCGGACAACCTACTGAAAATGATACACTGCAATTGCGAATCGTGTCCACCTCGCTGTAGTTGCCGGAGATATGGGCTACCATGCCATGCTGGATGTGGACCATGCCAAACTGGTTCATGTGACAACCCATACAGCAATCACATAATTACAGACGATGACATCGAGAGTGACAGCGATGAGCTTTAGTAATACTTAATCCATGTGCTTTCTTTACGCCGATTATGTCAAGCGTCTACATGACCACATTGTATGAGCCGATTATGTCAAGAGTCTACATGACCACATTGTATGAGCCGATTATGTCAAGAGTCTACATGACCACATTGTATGAACTCTTTATGCCGATTATGTCTAGAGTCTAGAGTCTACATGACCACATTGTATGAACTCTTTATGCCTGCTGAGTTTACACAATTATATAGAAATTCACCGGTTTTTGTAATAACCAATACATTGTTATTGTTCATTTTTAATTGTTTTGGCGGCCATCTTGGATTGCCATATTGAATTTATAGGCTATCAGATAATTCAACAATTCTGAGAATGGTCTCATTGACTTCACAGGGTATAAAAACCTAGATATAGACACCAAAACTACATGTTTTGGTCATATGATAACCGAGTTATGGTCAATTTACTGTTATTTTAATGGTTTGGCGGCCATCTTGGATGCCATATTGAATTTATAGGCTATCTGATAATTCAGCAATTCTGAGAATGGTCTCATTGACTTCATAGGGTATGAAAACCTAGGTATAGACACCAAAACTACAAGTTTTGGTCATATAATAACCGAGTTATGGTCAATTTACTGTTATTTTAATGGTTTGGCGGCCATCTTGGAAGCCATCTTGAAAATAACCACTTTCCGGAAGTTGGATTCCTTAAGATTTTGAATATGTTAATACTGACACCCAATACTACTCAAATCAGTTGAAAAACCTTTTGTTGCAATTTTTTTGGGGTAAGGGTACCATATGTCATAAATGCCCCTACCTAACATCCCCAGCACAAACAAGCACATGTGCAGCTCCTAGCACAAGTAGGCCTGCGACTCCTGGTGCAAGACGAAGGTGAACTTAAAAAAAAAAATTACTTGCATTTTCAGACTCATAGAATTAGAAACTTAAAAGATACATTAACATTACATTAGTCTTTTGAAAATTTTGGATAAATTATAACAATTCGTGTAACGTTAGGACCTTTCATCTGTCTCCACAGTTACTGATTTCATTTATTTATTTTTATTTATTTCTTTAATTATTTATTTATAACCCATCTAGCATAGTTAATCATTTGGGGCCCTCATATAAATGCATCAAGATAGAATTTAAAATACAATAACGTTACATAGAGCAACATACAGCAACTTTAAAAAATGTGCCGCCAAAAAATGAGTACAAAATGTCAAAAATAAAAGCTACGAGTTGAGGAATTATCTTTTCATGGAATACAGCCAATATAAATTCTTTTTAAATATGAAAATTGAAATTATTTTGTTGGTCTTGGATCCTTGACCAAATTCCTCTTGATCCACAGTGGATGATTTAGGATGGATTTTCAAAGAGCATTGATTTGCAGTTTCTGTTAGAGATTTCATGCTTGCATCATTTTATCAGGAATATTATATGAATGGGTCAATGACAAATTATTGTAAACATAACTGTTCATGCAACTAAAAATATTTATATTTTATTGTTATTGTTTAATAGAAGACAGAGTGGCCAGCCTGGATATCATTTAGAGTGTTATCGCCACTATTGCAACACAACTAAAATTAAGCGGGCAGAGGATAGACAGAAGAAAGCAGAGGAGAATGAGGAGAAAGAGCAAGGAAAATAATTGATTAATTGAAGTCAATATTGAATAGAATCATTCCATAAGCTTTTTCTGCCTGTTTGGATGTTAAATATAAATTTTCATCAAATTATTTTTCACATTTGGAGATTTTTTCCCCACTTTTAATAGGAAAAAGTTTGATTCACTTGAATAAATATTAATGGAAATTATTGGCATTTATGCACAATTTCCATGCTAGTACTAGTAGACTCTGAACTATAAAATTAAAATATATATTTTGTTTGGTTTTATTTATTGTTTTAAATAGGTTGTCTTCCATATTGGTAGCCCCATTAATAGGGCCAGTCACTGGATTTCTATTTGTATCCTTGGCTCTTTTTCACAACATGCAATTTTTCCAACTCTTATTTTCCTGTGCAATATTCATTTATTTGCAATGCCTCAGTGAACTCTTATTTCCATTCACTTACAGAAAGCCAGAAGATTGCTGCACTTGACACCAAAGAGAGTAATGATGAGCCTCCACCCAAGCGGATTCTACGCTCAAGTACTGGGGGTCAAGAAACACAGCAACTACCGGTAGAGAACATGTACTCCTGTTCGGTGCATCATTTGCCGAGGAAGTAAGTACACCAGGGAAAAGGGTACACAAAAGAGAAAGGTTGAGTAGCTTGTTCAATGTGAAACAAGGACGGGGGGTCAACTTGTAAAAGCAGCAATGATCAGACAGGATGAACGCATACTGCTAGACATTCAGGATACGGATCTTGCAGCCATAGAAGCTAGATACGACCGAACTTGCTATCTGAAATAAACCAAGGTGGGTCGTGATATTTCAAAACAGTTGATTGACATAGTTTACAATCATGTGATAACCATTTCATTTCTTATAATTTTACTTTTAATTGCAGGACAGACTGTGAAGTTGTATTTTTACATACATTCTTAAAAATATAAGTTTTTTGAAATCTTTGTCTTTCATCAGAATATTTCTTTATACTTTTTTGTAACGGGTACCAGTGTCTAGGAACACGTGTGTTATTGTTTGATGGTGTATTGTACTTTTTAAAACATTTTAATCTAATATAACATTGTCACACTGTACAATTTTTTTTAAAGGGACAGTATCGTCATGATCAAAGCAGACTTTCAACAGGGCATGGTCTGATGGAATTGGTGTCATACGGTAGTTTAAGATGAACACAGTGACCTAAAATTACTGGCTCATTTATGCAGCAGCAACAGTAATCACGTGGGATATTATTTTCAGTCACAGAGTTAATCTAAAACTAACACTGATTCAATGCCCTGTTGATCGTGACGATATAAGTAGAACTTTAATAACTGAAGTTGTATTTTGCATACATGTACATTCTTATTTATAATATGTACAGTGTACACACAAATTTTATATTTTACATGTATTACTATTTGCAAGTAGAAAAAAATTGTACTTTGTGATGGAACATACACTAAGTATTTTTTGGAACAATTACAATGCTGGTTTTAATGAATAAATTAGAAACTGTTTCACAGCATAATATAATTTTCATGGCCGTATCCAGGGTAGGAAAAATGGTGTGTGTATTGGGGGGGGGGGGATGGGGGAGAACATTACCTAACAAATGGCTCATGGAAATATTATAACAGAACATCATTCATAAGGCCTCAATTTCTCAACATAGTTTTGCTCATGCTATGTGTTTCTCATAAAATTCATTTTATGTAACAGATGAAGTTTTAAAATTCATTTAATAACAAAGAAAAATGTATCCCAGTTAAGATGTAATGCAAGTATTATGTTACATGCCCCTTAAAAATAAAGTTTGTAAACAACTTAATTTACTTGCTAGAGCAAAAAAGAATAAACCATTCCATTGTAATCATGAAACTTTGCAGCCCTTTGTCAGCTTAAATATACTTTTATTTTAGATTTATGTCTCAAATTACTTTAAATATTTTTAAATATACTGAACAGCAAAAGAAACGCAAGTTCCGAAAAAACGAAATTTCAGAATAGTAACCATTCGCATGTTAGAAAAGATGATGGTAAAATGATGTAATGAGGCCAGGTGATGTAATGTCATACAGTTTGGCGTCCATACTAAACATTCGCACAAACGCAACCACAGTGAAGTTAAACCATGAATTGTGCACCTGCATTGACAGGTGTTGGTGAAAACACGTGATTGTCACCTAAGTCATCCTTTATAAAGGGCTCTGTCAGAAAAACATTCGTTGTTCGCTCTAGAAGGTGTACACTTTACGCAAACGATGCCAAGACTTTCGACTGTGCAAAGAGGAGTGGCCCTTGGAATGTTGCAAGGCGGTATCTCTGCAACCGATGTAGCCAGACAAGTTGGATGTCATCTCACCACCATCACACGACTTGCCCAACGTTACCGGCTGACATGGGTCGTTGCTGATCGTCCACGTTCCGGTCGACCAAGAGTGACAACCCTGCACAAGATCGGTTCATCCGGGTCACTCATCTAAGGAACCGTACTCAAGCAGCATCAAGAACAGCAGCCTTAGTTCAGGGACCAAGAGGACCAAGAGGACCAGTATCCGCCGATACCATTAGACGTCGAGTACGGGATGGAGGACTCCACTGTCGACGTCCATATGTAGGGCCAATATTAATAATAATAATAATAATAATGTGTGGACTATTATAGCGCACGTATCCACCAACTGAGTGGTGCTCAAGGCGCATTATATTATTACCCCTGCTCATGAGGCTCATAAGTCATTCCTGAAACCATCTCAGCTCCCTGTGGAGTATACAGCTCAATTGCTGCCATTACAGCGCATATAGGGCTAATCAACCAACTCTGCCCTCACAGGTACCCATTTAACCCCTGGGTGGAGAGAAGCAATTATGGTTAAGTGTCTTGCTCAAGGACACATGTGTCACGGCCGGGATTCGAACCCACATTCTGCTGCTAACACCAGAACTTGAGTCCGGTAAACTAGACCGCTCGGCCACGACACTTCAACACCGTCAACGACGTTTACACATAGCTGCCAACATTTCAAAATTCCAATTCGTAATCAACAACCGCGCATATTACGTAGGTACTATAATGTATACAAAATGCATGCGGTTTGTCTTCTTGACGTTGTGATGAACTCAAATTCCTTTCCGTATTTTCACTGTAAAACTGTCCCTTTTTGGTTGCCTTGGAAGTCATGATGATATCGCTCACAAAAACTTAAGTTTGAAAAAACGTTTCGTGAAAACTACGAACTTCGAAATTCACATGGCAATGTTTCGGGCGCCATTTTGAATAGCTATCACGCTGGTTCCCAGTCGTGTTTACACATATAATCCACGAACTGGCTGGTACCCTGCAATAATATCGATACTACACTAACCGAAAAGCGATTGTACGACAAGCATGCTGGTTCCAAGTCGTTTTCACACATGTAATCTACGAACTGGCTGGTGCCCTGCAATAACATCGATACTACTAAACGATTTTGGGTGTTTCGGTTTTGTTTGCAATGAAATCAACGTAAGTACATGAGAAAAAAGAATCGATCTGAATCCGAATTCCGTGAATTTGGTTGTCAAAGCAAAGTTTGGGGCGGAAAATTTTAAAATCGTAACTTTCAAGAGTAAATTCGTATTTTCGTATTTTTTTCATTAATTCGTAATAATTACTATTTTTTCGTAATAGTTGGCAGCTATGTTTACAGTGGGCCCGGCAACATCAACGTTGGCGACGTGCTCAGTGGCGCCAAGTTTTCTTTTCAGATGAGTCTCGCTTCCATCTTTCACATGCTGACGGGCGTTTACGTGTTTGGCGTCGATGTAATGAACGTTACGCGGATTGCTGTGTCATACAGGCAAACAGATGGGGTGGTGGTAGTGTGATGGTCTGGGGAGCGTTCAGTTACAACCACAGGTCACAGCTTCATGTCTTCCGACAACGTGAAACTGCTGTCGTGTATAGAGATGATGTTCTTCGTCCTCATGTTGTTCCAATGTTTGCTGCACATCCTGAACTGCAGT
The DNA here is from genome assembly GCA_029582265.1 of Zoroaster sp. YZ-2022. Classification (NCBI taxonomy): domain Eukaryota; kingdom Metazoa; phylum Echinodermata; class Asteroidea; order Forcipulatida; family Zoroasteridae; genus Zoroaster; species Zoroaster sp. YZ-2022. Next base: position 8,730,544 of record CM055836.1, read on the forward strand.
TCTTCCAACAGGACACTGCACGTCCTCACACAGCAAGGGTGTCGATGGTGTGTCTCACTCACAACAACATCAACGTTCTTCCATGGCCGTCACTTTCCCCAGATATGGCTCCTATTGAACATGTCTGGGACGAAATTGGGCGTAGGATAGCTGCCGGGAGACAGCCAACCTACAGTTGCACAGTTGGAACAGAGATTGGTGATTGAGTGGAACCACTTGCCTCAGGCATTCTTCCAGACTCTTGTGAACTCTATGAGGCGACGTTGCACCGCCTGTGTGTGCAATCCCAAGGTGGACATACACGCTACTGAAAAGACTGTGACTTTTCACTGAGGGGGGTATCTCCTTTTTGGCGGACTGTGGTAAATGTGAAAATCTTGCAATGCAATTTCAACAGTCACTTTCAGCTCACAAATTGAAAGCATTTTTCATTAAATGAGTGATTAGAATCAAATGGTTTGTCTTCTGTTTGAAAACTTGACAAGACCTCAGGACTTGCGTTTTCTTTGCTGTTCAGTATATAATAAAATACAATTGGTAAAGGGACAAAGGAGTTCCAGTAAATTAGTTACTGTTAGAAGCAATTCTAAAACATTTATATATATATATATATATATATATATATATATATATATATATATATATATATATATATATATATATATATATATATATATATATATATATATATATATATATATATATATATATATATATATATATATAGATATAAGTTTTGAGGGAAATAATTTACTTACAAAAATACTTAATGATTGAATTTTATTTTACAAAATACATTTAGATAATTTCAAAATTAATAATTTGGGAATAGAACAGGGCAAGAAGTCTTTTAAAAATTAAAAGTGAGTTAAAACTGCCTAGATAAGTTTATTTCCCCATAGGTTTGTGTACAGATCTTCTCCCCCATAGAGTTTGTGCACAGTTCTCCAATATTGAACAACAGAGGGCGCTATTTTCCTATATTAATTTTCTAATTTTCTTATTAGGACTATCAGAAGTACATTTGTGCAAAAAATCAGGTAGCTTCTGAGGGGAGACTACACAACTCAAAAACTAGAGCTCTTTTTTATGCTCGTCCCACGGCCTAGTAGTATTTTCTAGAAGATATTAAAAACCATAAATACGGGCTGGTAGAGGACTTTGGATAGGACTTGAGCAAACCATCAAGACTTCGGTAAACAGGACTTGAGAAACCTAGGACCTGTGATGTTGCTTACGACTCGTCTGTGGAGTGTTTTGAGAAAGTTTGTCTTGACCGAGTGAAGTGTCTGAGAGCTGAATTTAATTCCGGAAGAGACATTTTGTGAACTAAATCTACAGTTCAGTTTTTTTGGTTTCTTCTTACCCATATTGTTGTGACGGGAGTCGGCTTGCGTCCCCGTGGTTTCGTCTATTTCCGGCCGTTTGTTGGAGGGGAATTCACCGCACGTCCAGCTCTATTTACACCGTGTCAAAGAGTCGTTTTTTCGCTGGAGCCTGCTCAGTCCTCGCCCGTAAGATCTTCTTATTTAGTATAAGATCTTTTCTTAATGTACGCTTGTTAAACCCCATCGATATTTGAAGCGGTTGATATTTTCATTATTAAATCACTTTGTTCTTTATTATCAGTGTGACCTTGTTTGGTTTCTTTGTTGCATCTGAGAAAATTCAGGCTTTTTGAGTAATTTGCATTCATGGATAGTTTGAAGATTTTCGGATCGTAACAACCTATATCAAAGTTTTAAATATTTTTTTCAGAATTGATTATTTACCGATGTAGTGAATGCATCAGTTTTACTGTAATTCTACTTTAACAACAAAACAACGATTGTAACAACAAAACAATATAACCCTGTCCTCTTTTTTTGTTGAGGTACATGAAAAACATATTACAGAAATATATTATGTCTAACCTTGCATCTATGGCTTAGGTGCAAAGGTTTTATATAAGATGTATGCACGTAAGGCCGTCAGTGTGGTTGAATCTTTCTCCCACTAACAGCCTGCTTGAACACACATGGCTGAAAGAAGGACCACGTCCATTTGCCACTTGTCTACAGCTTTGAACAGCTTTGAAGCTTACTTGTAACATCTCGATGCAATATAAATGGTTGAGGGCGCATCTCTGCATCTATATTCCTTGTGTAGGCAGTGTTAGTTATATCCTGTAATAACATTTAGAAATTACAATAAATATCTTTAATATGCATACATATAGCACTTTTCTGTATTACACCAGGGCCCAGCTTCATGGTGCTGCATACCACAGTATTCTGTGCTTATACCAATCGGTGCAACAAAGTACTGTGGTACCTTCATGAATGAACAAAACTTTAGTTATATGCTGAAGTACATTTCGCAAATGCCACCCCTTGCCAACCAGTGACAGTAGGCAATTTTCTGCTTTCCAGATGTTGTGCCTTAACATTGACATGGAATTTGGCAAACGGTCTGTTCTGCATTATTGTGATGGGGTGAGGCTAGTTTGCCTAAGTATTGTTTCATCTACAGTGATTATGGATACACCTGCATCACTTTTAATGGCAATGTAAGTCAGTATAAAAGAACTATACTACTCAAAAATAGAAACGCAAGTCACTTGAAAGGCAGTTTTTAGGAGGGTTTACCAATTGATATGTACAAATGTACATTAAAAGTTTTCCACTGATCAACCTGCTTGTGTTAAGCCACCTTTTGGAATGTCACGGTTCAGTGCACACCAACCAAAGGTGTGGAACCCATTTGAAGCAATCTCCTTCCTGTATGTGTCATGGCTAGTGAAAGGCTTGGGGCTTACAGAGTCGGAAAACCAAAATCATTAGTGCTGGTCTTGTGAACTGGATATGCCACGACTTTCAGAATATGACAGAGCGCGTGCTGTCGGCATGCTGCAAGGTGGTATGCGAGCTCGAGATGTTGCTAGACAGCTCCGTGTCCATGAGTCGAGCATAAGCAGGCTCTCAGATCGTGTTGAAGACACTGGGAGTGTTGCCGACCGACCGCGAAGTGGCCGACCACGTGTTACGACGCCTGCCCAGGACCGCTATGTGGTACTGCAGCATCTTCGTGACAGGCGCCGGGGATAGCCGCCAGACAGTTCGGGAATGACGGGGAGCCCACATCCGTATCAGCGACCAAACTGTACGCAACAGACTGCATGCTGCAGGTCTGCGCAGCCGACGACCTCTGCGAGGACTGCCCTTGACTCCGGTCCGGCGCCAGAGGAGGCTGCAATGGGCATACCAACACCGACCTTGGACACAGCGAATGTGGAACCAGGTGATGTGTTTACTGATGAGTCACGCTTTCGCCTGTCCCACAACGATGGTCGTGTACGCGTTTACCGCAGGCGAGGTGAGAGGTTCAGTGACGCAAACATCGTGGAGCAGGACAGATGGGGAGGACCCAGCGGCATGGTGTTGGGCGGGCATCATGGCGCATTCGCGGACAGAACTTGTCTTTGTTACAGGTAATCTCAATTCCCAGCGATATTGGGACGACATTTTAGAGGCACATGCCATTCCGTTCCTCAATGCCAACAAGAATGCAAACCCACTTCCAGCACGACAATGCCCGTCCCCCATGTGGCAAGAATTGTAACCCAGTACCTTCAGCAGCATGATGTCCATGTTCTGCCATGGCCTGCATTCAGTCCAGATTTATCCCCTATCGAACATGCGTGGGATGAATGGGATCGCCGTGTCAGACAACGACCTGCCCAGGCACATAACGTGCAAGAGCTAGCAGACGCTCTTGCTGAAGAGTGGCATGCCATCCCGCAAGGAACTTTGCAGCGGCTAGTGGGCTCCATGCGACGCCGCATTCTGGCTTGCATTGCAGCCAGAGGTGGCCATACACGCTACTGAGGTATCCCGTATGCATTTGGACTACAACCACATCAATAAATGTGCAAAATACATACATTTCTAAAAACTTGCGTTTCTTTTTTTTAGTATATTTAATCCAATTTGTAAACAAATTACAACTTTGACTAGTTTTGGCCAGAATGTTATACATATTAATGATGCATATTAATTGATTCATATAAGTTTGGAAAAAACAAAAATTAACAACTTGTGATTATTATAGTCACTACTTAAAGGTTCAACTTCAGAACTATACTCACTGGTTAAGTATCAATAAATGCTTCCCGTTTTGAAGCATCGTTGAATCTCCCAGCTGATGGCTTACTATGTCTTCCTATGTCCTTCGAAAATAACAGGAAGGAAAAAGTGTGCCAAGTTGGTTCTCTGATCTCTATGGGGATAAACAAACAAACAACTTTACCTTTGTCTACTGTCCATGTATGTATATACAAACATGCTATCATTTTATTCACCGAGTATAGAATGTACAACAATAATGCAGTTAAACAGCGCTGATAATTGAGCAATGATAAACTCACCTGCGAATACAATTTTTTTAGCTGAGGTAAGCCCCACTCTTCCAGCAAGACGTCCGCCATGACGCCGATTGGATTGATGTGTGCCTGGGCGTGCACGCACATGTAGTCTTATGTTACAAAGTATTGGTCGAAAAGCGCACGTTGTCTCGCCTCTTTACCAACAAGTGAGACTGTCGATAACGGGGTGTACCCAACGACGAGGCAGTCACTATAGATTTTGCCCAAGTTTGGTTATGGTTTATCGAATGTTGTTTTTAACCATTTCTTGGATAATAAATGCCCAAATTGGATGACTCTCGGCCTTTTTTTATTTGTTGCAAAGGGAAAATATCCATAAATTGGGAAAATATGAACCAACAAATGCGTTATTAATTTTACCTAACAAACAATTACCCAATATTTTTACATTCAACTTCTTTTTAGCAAACAGTGGAAATGCAAATTTTGGTACTTTAAAATACTATTTACAAATCAATTGACATTAAATAACTCTTCTGTGCTATACACTTTGAATTTGACTTTTTATTTACCAACCATCCAATTAATAATGTTCAGTGTAAGTTTCATAATCTCTTATTCCAGGAGATAAAAAATCCCCCAACTGGACAAGGGAAATCTGCATCTTGGACTTATTTCAGCGAAATGGATGCTGCCTTGGTGAGAGCTATGACATCTCTCCACCACTTATTTCAAGCAGTGGTGGAACAATCGCAAACCAATTCATGTCACGCTTACCCCATCAAATAGTCCGAAGGCCAAAAGGAGCAAAGAGATGAAATGGTGAAATGATTAACTATGTGATTAAAATGAATATGGTTGAAAACACTAATAAGCAACAGCAAATGTTGTACACATTTTCGAAAACCGTAAATAAATTTTTGAAATCAAGGCAGACATATGTTTCTATGTTTTGTAATTCCTAAATAGATGTCTTGTATGAAAGTTTGGCTGTTTAAAAAAAATAGTTTAATTGAAAATAAAAATGACTTTAATTTCTGTGTGAAACTTTTTTCTGAGAACTTTAACAAAACTTCCTGAATAATTTTCAAATGACCAAAATTAACTGTTTAGTGTGCTATAGTGTATTTTAGTGAGTTTCTGTGACAGGTTAATATACATGTACTATCAAAAATAAATGTCAATCTCATTCTAAAACTGAAAGGTGTCAATGTCTCACTCTGAGAATCATTTTTTCCATGTGAAAAACAGTACTGATTAACGTATTTGTTGACATACATTGTATTTTTGTTTACAAAATTAAAATTGCCTTTCGTCATCTGTCATCTGACCCTCCAGTCAGTCGTCTTTTATATGAGAATGCACTCACACACATATCTGATACATGTACTTAACAATCTTTTCTTAAGTTGTATTCATGTACTAAGTTGTAAACTAAACACTCAAAATGTTGTCAAAGTGCTGTCTTACTGAATAAAGAGATTTGTGACATTGACTTTGATTCATATATTTTTAATAAACCAAATTTTGTTGGCCAAGCTCAGATCACAAAAGAATATATATATAATTTGTTTATGTACGTATGTGTATCTTATAGTTTAACACTTGTTAAATAAGTTATTTACATACATATATTATCCAAATATAATTATTATTATTATGATTATCAGACGTGTAACTGACATAAATATCTGTAAATTATTTATTTATTTACATATCTTATAATTCAACACTTGTTAAACTGAAAAAGATTCTCCTTTGCACTTGTTAAACTAGTTAACCAAATTAACAAACCTTACACTGATAAAACACTGGTTAAAATAACGCTGGTTAAAATATGGTTGGTTAAGTTTTACCCAACGTTGGTTAATCATTTTTAAGTTGGGTAAAAATTGTTGGTTAAATTGTACATTTCATATTCCCGCGCCAATCTGACATTTTACCCATTCGTTGGTTAAAATTATGACGTAACAATCTTATGACAAATCAACCAATCAACATGCAACCTACGGCGTGGGTACGGCGTGTGCAGCTATAGCTACCGCGTGTGTGTGTGTGTATATGCGGGCAATATACCGTGGCTTGCATTATATTTGCGTTCATTGTTGCTGAGAAATTGACTGAGATTGAGAATAATGGCGGAGGTTGCCGTCTCGTCTGCGTGAATGGGGATTAGAGGACTAATCCAAGCTTTTGAAGGTAAAATTACTTAAATTTGTTACTGTTTTTGTTATGTAGAAACGTGGGTCAGTCGTTTGCAGGATTTACACAGTTTTGTTGCATGATATTGGTATAAACCGAAACTTGGCCATACTAACAACAGTAACACTAACAGGCCATGCCTAACGAACACGATTTCCCCCAAATTGTATCAGTTGAAATAAACTGTTAAACATTTTGTTTTCAGTCAACGGTTCAACGACCGTCAAAGTACACGTTTTAGCGTCCAAAAGCTTGATGTAGTGAATATCCTATTAACAATCATCAGTAACATTTGGGCAGACCTTAAATTTGTGTAAACATTTGGGATTTTTTCGCAAAAACTTTAGATTTTATTTTTACGGTCGTGGCCGCCATCTTTTTGACTCTGGAAGGGACCGCATACAACGCATGTGCAGAATGTACCATTATGGTGTAGGGGAGATTGTTATTGGCCATGCACACGCCTCATGCTTTTCTTTGCATTTATAAAATAAAGTGTATATTTGTCAGTGTTCTAGCCAACTCAAATAGTACAGAACTGGTTCATTATTACGATACGAATCAATAATAAATAATTAGGGAGTATTCCCACGATTCCTACTACAACTACCCATAGATTAATGGAATGGTCCGAATATGCTAATGCGGCAAGATGGCGGCCAATACCACTGCGTAGAAGAATTTTAGTTTTCGCGCAAAAACATCACTTTTCACACAAATGTATAATCGTCTCGTATGCTCATGATGATTATTTGCAGGTTATTCACATTGTCTGACATGTCTGATGTTTTTTGGGCAGTCTGTGAACTTGTTGACGGTTGTTGACGGTGTTTAAAAATATATCATTAAGCAGGCCAAATAAAAAGGCCTACTTGTACTTGGTTTCGGGGCTTTTTTATTTTTATTTTTATTAATTTTTTTACTAGTTGAACAGGCAATACAAACAACAAAGAATCCGATTTCAAACCATAGTCAATTGCTTTACCGGTAATTGCAAATACTGTACATGATGGATCAGAGCAATGTAATTGGGTGGATACTGTTAGTGTTTATAACAAAAGAAAAATTAAACTTTTAATGGGATGCACTTTATTTTTGCATTTTATTGGCCTATCACATACAGTTTCAAGTTGTCATACCGTAATTACTACTTATAATAATGTGATTATGATTCATTCAATTTTGTTCTTTTGTAAAGGTATGCGACCATTGTAAAACTAATCTCTGGGTTTTAAAACGGCATTTAAAAACTGCCAATCAAAAAAAACACTGGCTATTTTACAGACCTGTAAATTGTAATGCATTTCCTGTAGGCCATGTATTTTCACGAAGCTTCTGGAAATCTGGTTGCATTGAACATTTCTGACCTGGATTATATTACATTTTTTATTTAAAAATAATGATCTTGAATGTTCAGACTCGGACCAACTCTGACCCAATTCCCAAAACTGGCATGCGGCCCGGCGGCGAATTGTTTTTTCCAGACACGATAGCCATATGAGAGCAGTTAGTGCCATAGTACGCACGGTTAATGTTTTAAGTTATTCCATGCTAGGAGTGGGGAGGTGTTAGGTATAGTAATAATAACCCTTTCAATAGCAGTGTCAAGTATACTCGACAAAAAGATAAGCATGGACACCAGTCAGTGTTGTTTAATTGTACACAGATAGCTGGTTCTCAATAGCCTTATTGTTACACAATTTGGTAAGGAAAGGGTTAATGTACATGAATGGCACTAACTCTAATACTAACACTAGTGTAACTGTTAGTGTTAGTCCGTGTTAGGGTTAGGGTAATACATTATTTTATTATTACTATTCCTATTCCTTCCCCATCCCTAGAATAGATGATCCTCTCCTATGGCTATCGTGTCTGTTAAAAAAATTGGGGGCCGGCGATTGTGGTATTTTGTGCTTCGGCGATGTGGCAACCGTGGAATAAAGAAATTTAAGAACAGAAAATGTTGAGTTAAGGACGTTTAGTGACCCCTCCGTGAATTGAGCACTACATGTAATAACATGCTTTGAAATTATTGATTTCTTCAGATAGTGAAATAGATGATGAATCATTCATGCTCCTTGGACACGGACACCATCAGAGAGATTATTCCAAAGCCAGGACCAAGATTGAAGTTTAGCCAAGCTTTCAAACGATTCATGCAAGCCAAAGATGCAGAGCTCTGCCCATGAAGTTAATGCTTACTGCTGCTGCTGTACCAGATGCAGGTCCAGTGCATAATAACGGGGTAAATGTCCATTGCTTCAAATGTCTAAAACGGATGTCAAGTATAGTTGAATTGTTTAAACACTTGAAATTTGTACACAACATCAACGCAGGTACATCAACGCATATTGTGTGTCCAGAATGTAAGTTAACATTTGCTCACTGCAAGACTTACAAGAAACATGTAAACCAGCAGCACAATATAGATGTACAAGGCAGACTTGCAGCTATAGATGACAATATTCAACATGATGTTGGAATAAATCATGATTTTGAACCAGAGTTTGAAGATGATCAAGAAAATGCCAATGATGAGGAAGAACGTCAAGATTTTAAGGAAGAACTGAAGCATCACATGGCACTATTTATTTCAAACATGAAGTAAAGCCATACCAACATCCTCCATTCACAATATTACCCAAAACGTTGAAGAGTTGATTGATGGTGCAGTCAGTCATTTAGAAAGAAAGATATCTGCTATGCATGATCAATTTCATAGTGGTTCTCTAGATGACAGGGCATTTGCAGAAACCCTTAGAAGAGTGTACATCACTGAAGGATCCACTGGGTAACATGAAAACAGAATATGGCCAAATAAAGTACTACTTGGAAATGGGAGCACTGATCTTACCAGAAGAAAAATATTTAGGACATTGTTACAAGGCACGTTTAAACAAATCAACTGGACGTATGGAGCAAGTGCAGTATGCAGAAACATTTCAATATGTACCCATTGAGGATGTTTTGAAGGCTTATTTAGAACAGCCCGGAATGATGCGCATCATTCTTAATGAAATAGGGGGTGGTGCTGAAGATGAAGGATTATTGAAATCGTATCGCAACGCAGAATTTTTCAAAGATAGTTTTGGAGAAGATGCCGGTGATCTGGTTTTGCCATTACTCTTGTACAGCGATGACTTTGAAACTGTTAACCCCTTAGGTTCTCGCAGGGGTGAACACAAACTATGTGCTTTTTACATTTCACTACTTTGTGTTCCTCGCAAATACCAGAGTGCACTTAGTAATATAATTCTAGTGTGTTAGCAAAGTCGAAACTTGTTACCAAGTATGGAATCAACAGCATTCTTGATGTGATATCTGAGGACTTGCAGAAAATCTATTCTAATAATGGTGTCTTCATCAATGTTCCGGAGTTTACTGGCCATGTTCGCCCAAAACTTTTTCAAGTTGTTGGTGACAACCTTGGTTACATGTAATGTTAGGGTTTTCCTGTGGTTTTAATGCAAATTATTATTGCAGATCTTGCAAAGAACATAGAGACATTTGCAGAACACAGGAAGTAGAAAATGAAGGTCTACTACGAACAAAGCAAATTTTGCTCAGGATCTAGAATGGGAAACCTCACTGAAACAGGTGTGAGCAGAAACAGCAGCCTGAATGATATAGACTATTATCATGTCGTTGACAACAATACCTTTGATATAATGCACGATTTACTGGAGGGTGTTGTACCTCTTGTATTTAAGTTGGTTACAAAGTCCCTAATTGATGAAAATGCGTTTACTCTGGATGAATTGAATAGCAGAATTCGTTCTTTCAGCTATGGTTTCAGCGATAAGAAAAATTGCCCGACTGCAATCACAGCAACCTCGTTAGCAAATCCAAAAGGTGCAAGTGGGCAAAAGGCAGCACAGATGCACTGCTTGTTCAACTATATATGTCTAATCATAGGAGATAAGGTCAGGGAGAATTCTGATCATTGGGAACTTCTATGCAGTCTTTTAGACATATACAAATTGTTGATGGCACCCAGTATAAGTGTAGAGGCCACTTACATGTTAAAGGCTAAGATACAAGACCATCTCAGCTTGTATAAACATCTTTTTGACATTCCACTGACCCCTAAACAGCATTTTCTTGTACACTATCCCCGTGCCATAAGGCTCTTGGGACCACTCTATGTATATTCATCCATGCGGTTTGAAGGAAAACACAAAGCGCTGAAGAACTTTGCTAAAACATCAAACAATTTCATCCATGTTGACAAGACTGTGGCCAAAAACATCAGGTAGCACAGAGCCATGGGTTTCTCCTCAAAGAAGACGTAGAGCTGAGAGAAGTTACAGTACTAAGCCAGGATGTTATTCCAGCATGTAATCTGGCAAATGCAGAGACAGTGTGCACACTCCTTGCGTGTCCGCGTAACTCAGATGTGATACTGGCAAATGCTATCATCTTGAATGGATACCAGTTCAGACCCAAAACTGCTGTTATGATTTCTTGGAATGATGAGTGTCCTCAATTTGGAGAAGTGCAGCAAATAGTAGTAGTGGATCACAAGATCAATTTCACAATACAGTCGTGGAAGACTTGTATTTTAATAGGCATTATAATGCCTATGCTGTGGAAACATCTGGTGAAATGTGCAGGTTAAAGAGCAGATGAACTTGAAGATTATAGACCTGTCCATGCAGTACAAAACTATGATGAGAATGACTCAAACTTCTATGTGACTGTACGTTTCCAGCTGGCATAGATTATGGGAAATCAGTGTACTGTGTAAGTATCAAGTGCACAGTTTGAATCCTGAATCAATCTTCAGCTATTCTCCACTGTTCTCTGATAAAACAGCCGCAAGTCAAAATAATGGCTGTTGTCTCAAGTGCACATGTGCATGGATTCAAAATGTCTTCATAATGTAGAAGTTAATTTACCCTCATTCTAAAACAAGATGAACTATTTTTTCAGCTGAGCCTGTTACGTTTACCACATGTATTTCACGTATTGCTCATTCCATTTTCCTAGATTTTCTTGCATGAACTGATGGAAGATGTGGAAAGTATGAGCAGCTTGGAGACTGAAAGTGATCGAGATGAAACTTTCAACACTGAAGTGAAGTCAACATACAAACCAGCAAAAAGGCCCCTCCAGGAGTTAATGAACAGCCCCCAGAACAACCATGAATATGAACCCTATGGCAGTGCCGTGGATCCTTCGACACCACAGCCTTCAAAAAGAATCCAGTTTAGCTTTGTAAGTATATATATGTATAGTATTAGGGTTTCCATTTTCTATTACTGTATTTGTCCTTCCTGCTGGAATAAGTTAAAAAGGTGCATATTGTTGTTCCTGCTTAGCGAATTATTTAAAAAAAGGGACTACATATATAATGTTGAATGCATTGGCAGAACGACTACCGTACATACTTGCTATGAGGATGATAGAATGTATTCTGCTGTACTAACTTGCATATTCACAGTTATGCTAATTAGCTCATATTTTGATCCACAACCTGGGATTCAGCCAAACAATGTTATTTGTTCACATTTACATGTACTTCTAATTCTAGGACATTGAATCCATACTCCTAAAAAGTCCGAAAGGATTAGCAACAATGGAGTGGATTAAAAAAAAACAGATGGTTGGCCCAAAGGACCGCAAAGTTATCAGTCACACACTTGTGGGCCACTTGGTTGAAACTCATGGATTTAAGTAAGTATGATACAGAATTTAAACAGCTACTCGTTGCCCTTCAATATCAGTGTTCTCCACACATGGGTTTTGGGAGGGCGGGCGCCCTCCCAAAGTTTAAGGCCGCCCTCCCAAAGAATTGACCGCCCTGCTAAAATAATTGGCCGCCCTGCCAAACAAATTACAAATCACGGAATGAAAGCAACTTCAACGGCAGCGCCGATAAGCTTTCTTTACATGGACTATTTTCCGCCTGCACTTAATACGATCAAACGAGCTAGCCGAAGAGCCATGCACGATCTCTAAACCGCAGCATCGTGGTGGCCCTGCAACACTGTGATAGCGCACGCGATCGGGCTCCACACACATTCATACCAGGAGAACATGTACATGTACCGGTACATGTACAAGTAATAACATGTACATGTACACTATAAACAGTGTGTGCGTGTCACATCAATCGGGCCTAAATCGAGGCGCCTGATTGGTCCGTTACGGCAAAAGGCTATGCATTATTCACGATACTCGCAGGCCCCATAAAAAACAAGATCATGAAGCGATACATGTCGTCGTCGTTTTTACGAACCGGCAAAAACAAGGCACTTTTTTGGAAACTAGATTTCAAGAAAATCGCGCGTAACGACATGCGTGTTTTAAAACGGTAAATTTAATAGTCTAACATTAATTAACTTTTATTTCACAACGCACTTTTCCATTGGCTGAGTGTAGACTAGAGTAATAATGAAGTTTCCTATTGGCTAGCCGTAAAGTGAAACGAATTTTCCTAGCCATGGCCAATAGTAAAATTCGTTACATGCGCGGTAGACAACCACAAAACGTGCCAGTGTATGGCTCCGCTGTGTGGTGTGCGTGCGCCTGCCTCTCCAGTCTCCGCTGCTGACGGAAAAACGTTCGTTGAATCGATGAACTTTCAGATAAGGTTGCAACGTTGAATTAGGTATGGGTGAGTAATTATTGTCCAGTCTGACTTTTACAGCCGAAGGACGGCTTTCTTCAGCTATACAACGGTTCTGGACACGTCATTTCGGCGGTCGTATTTTCACTGTTTTGTGCGGGGGAAGGTTTGATGCAAGATTAACTTACTTCGGCTGATCGAATTCTAAAACAAACTGACGTTAGCCTAAAAACAAATCGGCCTGTTGTGATCGTATCGGGAGAGGGGTAGTTCCCCGAACCCCCTCACAATCATTATGGTGATCGTCGGTCGGCGTTCACGTCCGATGACGTCATATACCGACGGGTGCCATTTTGATGACGTCATACCGACGGGCGCCATTTTGATGACGTCATGCCGCCCTCCCAACAAAAAGTCTGTGGAGAACACTGAATATGATTATGGTTTTGTGATAATGATGTACATGTATGTGACCTGCTCTGTGAAAATGAAGGACATGTTTATTTGAGTTTGTAATTTTATAAAGAATTACACACATCATAACCTAGTATTTGTTTTAAAAAATTACATTTTAACTGAAAATGCGTTAGGTATTCAACATACCGTATGTCAAAATAAGCAGACATTGTGCATACATGTATGTGTCTCTCATTTTCGTAGAGCATGTCACATATTACTGTTGAGCATTATAATACCCCATACGTAGATTCTGTGTTGTGATTGGTTTAGAGCGCATCACATGATAAGTTTTTTAACTAGAAAGGCACACAAACAGCGACGTACCAATACTCTTTAGAGTATAGCGTACAGTGCGTGTGACACACCTCAAACACGAGTGACACACCAACTCAACGTCACACGGGTGACGATAGGTGGTTGAATAGGTGTTTTTATTTTTGGTCTCACCTGTGATCCAAAAAATATCCACGAAAGAAATTTTGTGCGTCAATTGATTTCTATCATTTAATATTTCTTTGACAGTGCACCTTCTGTTGTTAAAGAAGCACTCGCTAAGAGTCTCGTTGAAACCTTCAGTTTCTTGCAGGACAAGCAAGGCACCACGGGATACGTAAGTACCAATTTTAGCATTTATAATTAATTACTACATAAATAATTATTGGGATATGTTTGATTACATTTGGGTTAATGTGTTGGCATGTACAACAGTTTATCATTCTATTTAAAAAATAGCAGAAATTCATGATTGTTGTTCCAATGATATGTTGGCTAAATGTTAGCAGGGTAGTGCTTAAGAATGTGATTTGATGCCTCGCAATAATCTCTAGCATCATATGCTTTGCGAAACATGATGTTTAAAATATGCCATGTATGTATGGGTAACAGGTTCTGATATGGCATATGTGACGCGTTACATGAAAAGTTGTTGGCACGATCGATTTTGAGTTACAGGCGCTTGAAATTTAAAAAGGTGAAAAATATTTGAGGAGTCGAATTTTATGTATCGCGGAAATTGGTAAATGGCAATTTTTTTGGTAACCCCTTTCATTACCGAATTGTTTCATAAACCCGCTGAATTGTCATTGGAATGATTTTCCAATAATAAAGAAGTTTATTTATAATAAAATTGACCCGTCAAATATTTTTCACCCACTTTTAAATTTCTCTAAGCCCGTTAATCGGAGTCGATCACACGGGCAACTTGTACATTTTCATGTAACGCATTACATATGATTGTTCAATGCATATGATTGTACAGTGATTGTTCTCTAACAATTATTCTTGTTTACTTGTGTATGCAGGAAGCCTGGTTCATAGCAGGGAAAAAGGGAAGACCAGCTAGCGGCTGCCTAGGAGGAAAGGCTGCGCTACATCAGAAAGAATGGTCGTAAGAGTAACGGTATGTCTCCATGTAGCACCAAGCCTGCCAAGAGCGATACTGAAAAGCAGAAGGAGCGAAAGCAGAGGCAGAAGGAAATGGAGCAACCCTATTCTGTGTATGTATTGTATGAAAGTTCTTGGATTTAGTGATGTAACTATAACAACTATATGAAAGTAGTGACATTTTGTAACACTAAAATTAAAGGTTGCTGCTGGACAATGTTGTTTCTGCTGCCAGAGTTAGTGAAGCATTTTGAGCGTTTTGGTGATATGTGACTTTATGCTGCGGTATGCAATGCAATTATGTTGATCAGTGTTTGGATCACATAGCTTTGATGCCTACAGGATTGGCAACATATGAGCGCATATTTTATTCCTGATCCACTTGATTTAAATTAATATTTAGACCTTAAACTGTCATTCATATTTTTGTTTACAGTATCTGATGAAGAGGATGAGCAGCATGTACGCTGGTTGCAGCATAACTCGGACAGCGTGCAAGCTAAACAGCTCATGTCAAAAACAGCCCCCAATAGGTATAATTGGGTAAGGGCAGAGCAGCCAGATGGTTCGAGGCCCGATGTCGAATGCATACTGACCAGGTACCCACGCCTGCTGGATCCAGGAAATGTGAGTATGAATGTGAGAAATGCTACCTGGGTTAATTAACCGTTAAATGGACCATACCATTTTGCACGTCATTTTTGACATTTGATACAAAATATTGGTGTCCAAATTTCTCACGTGTGGGCTTCTGCTCCAGGCTGGGGCGCAGTATTCGGCGGCAGAGAAAACCAGGGCTTGCGTGGATATTCGTAGCATCTAGACGGAGGCTCCCCAGGTCGTACCAGCGAGACGGCGGATAAGCGAGACCTTGATGTCACCTTGGCCTTAACATCTTCTAGTTGTTGTTTGAAGGACAGTATCCGATCCAGGCGTACGCCGAGGTACTTTGGGGCTTGCTGGAACTCCAGGCGTTTGTTGTCAACGAACACATCCAGTTCCCTTTTTGCTTCTCTGTTGTTAAGATGGTATGCCGCTGACACTGTCTTACCAATGCTGAGCTGCAGACGCCACCTCCTGAGGTAGGCTACCAAGGTACCCATGTCTTTGTTGATACCATCTTCCATCGCCTTCCATGTTGGTCGTCGCAGCATGATGGCCAGGTCGTCCGCGTAGCCATATTTTCTAGATGTTGTATCTGGGAGGTCGTGGATGTAAATATTAAACAGCATCGGCGAGAGTACAGAACCCTGCGGGACACCATTCCTCAGTCTTCTGAGCCTGCTGCGCTGGCCGTCGCTGGTCTGTGGTGGACGAAGCTGCGGTTTGACAGCATCTCCATGATGAAGCTCACCATATGGCGGTCTGGGATTGTTCTCAGCAACTTCAGGAGGAGTCCACAGTGCCAGACTGTGTCGTATGCGGCTGTCAAGTCCAAAACACTACGCCAGCTTTCTCATTGTCCTGGAAGCTGTCTTCGATGTCTTGTGTGAGCAATGTTACCTGGTCCACTGTTGACCTGCCAGGACGGAAACCGGATTGCTTCCGCGGGAGCTGTGGGTCCACCACTGGGTCGATGCGGCTCCACCACTGGGTCGATGCGGCTGTGGATCATCCTTTCCAGAATCTTAAATTGGACACAGAGCAGCGATATCGGTCTGTAGGACTTGGGATCTTCTGCAGGTTTATTCGGCTTCGGCAGGCTAACAAAATAGGAATCCAAAAGCATACTGAAGTTAATTTGTTGTGATGTTTGGCTCATTTATTTCAGGTTGAACAGGATTTTCTGTTGACAGTTTCTGCTACCGCCAGCAATGCCATGTTCATGGAGTGGCCAGAGTTGTCTGAGAAGATATACGAGTACATTCCGAGTGTCTGCCCACAATGGAAGGAACTCATTAACTGCGAAGATACAAGCAAACTAACAACAGGTAAGGAAACATTTTTTATTTAAACACCTTGTGGAACCCAGATTTGCCTTGCTCTAAAAGCCTCGAAAATACATTAACATACATGAATATACATTTTTTTTTTTGTCTTTTGCAAAATATTTACAGATGAACGTCAGACGTTGGCTTTCAGTATGCTACCTTTAATTTTCGCGGGAAGGAGTCGAGGGATGAAAGGCCGCTGTACATCAGCTGACTCCTTGGCATCATTCATTGACATGAAACCTGTACGTGTTCTTTATATTCATTTAGTGGCAATTTGTCAACAAACCACTCTCATACTTCAATTCAATGATCGATCATCTATGGCAGGGTATTTGTCAGTCACTAATGTGGGGGCCATCTTACGAACCATGTAATTCTTGTTCAAAAATGTTACTCAAATCGTCAGCACATTTGTCACAGGTAGCAAAGTAAGTTTTTGAACATTTGAACATTTTACATGTATCAGTAACAAATGTTTGCTATTGCTACGAGTGCTGAGACTGACAGGTTTTGCCTAACGTAACTATGATAATGATAATGAGGTCTCGCAAACAATTGAGCATGTTATTAGGACCAACTGCGTCATGTATTACTTTTTTATCATTAATTTATCAAATTCTTTTTTATACTTACTTTAACGCAGGAGGGAACAAGCATCGAGTTTTATACTCAAAACCCAGGCGAAAGACTCCACAACCATTCATCCTCCTTATTGAGGAAATCGATGTAAACCGAATCAAGCATTCGTAATTATTGAGAGGAAAGCCATCAACTGTCCAACTCTCAACAAAGCTGTGGACTTGGTATTTCAGTTGATATATGTCCTCGACCTTGATTATCAACCCCAATGCTATGCCGTGTGGCAGTTTATACAAAACACATACTGTACAAGCTAAAAGGCACAGGTGTAACAGCCACATCTGTGATAAATTTCCGCACATGGCTTAATAATTTGCCTTAACAACCGCAATCTCTTCATTTGTCATGGAAGATGTTCCCATCTCGCTCCTATGCACTAAGAAATAAAAGATTATAATCTGCAACCCTACAAGGGTGAACATTCACAACACAAATACACCTCAATTCGGGGTGCAGATTTGCCCTATGTTCGGGTTGTAACCTCTAGGGTGCTATTATTGTATCAACTTATGAGTGCAGATTTGAACCTTTATTTCTTAGTGTGTCTATTATTTACAGGGAGAGCACTGTAAATTGTTGTCATAAATGGATGGGGCCAATGGTCTGTATAATGTTGAGACACTTAATTTGTTGTTAACTATAGGGGGAAATATCAAATTTTCAAGCACCTTGGTGTTTTTCATTCACATCCCGCACTCCTTTGTTGCACTGGTATTCAGTGAAGCATGAACTCAGGTGAGGTCTATTCTTTTGAGGGATATATTCAGCTAACATGTGATAATTGTTTTCTCTATAAAGATTATAAGATTATAAGAACCAATTATAAGAACCAATTTTGTAATTCGTGTAAAATAACCAGCTGTTGGATTTGACAGATGTTTGAGCGAGCGAATCTTAGTTAAATGCAGAGTAAAGGTTTTACGGACATTTTAAACTGCAGCTGATGTATGTCTACTATTTTATTATTATGATTCTTAATAATATTGTTGAATTTAAATATAAAATTTTTACTATTGACTGTTGATTCTGATTCAAACACGACTGCAGATATACCGTAAACAATCAAGAGTACTTAGGTGGTACATTTCCCAACGTCACAGCGTTAAAAACTCGTACACGCTTAAAGACAACGAGTTCAGGACTTAATGGACACATGAAGCCAAACAGGCGGATAATGTCTTCAGTTTTCCCACTGCGGCTCAACTAATAATTATAGCACTTAAAAATCCGAATATTTATACAATCAGTTTGTATATTTGCAAATTGTTTGTGTATTTGGAGAGTTTCCTGATTATATATGCATATTTGTAGAACATTCAGTAGGATCGAGAATGCTCAATTTAGATATTGTATAAGGATGCATGTATGCATGCATATATTACTTTAATTAAGAAAATATGGAGGTCGTAAGTGCAAGTTCTTGCCAAAACAAGTTCCAATCTCAGGAATATTTGAATAAAAAATTTCAAAGCAAAATTGGAATGCTTTCTGCGTTGAAATATACTCTTTTTGTGTGCTTTTATATGTACAATATATTTTTAATAATTGGATTAAAAAGATATTAACCAAGACTTGGGTAAATAGTAACCAAACGTTGGTTAAAATCTAACCATTTATTGGGTAAAGGTAATTACCCAACCAATTGGTTAAAAAATAATAACCAATAATTGAGTAAAAAAACTACCCAACACATGGGTAAACTTTGACCAACTGGGTTGGGTACCGTGTTTAACCAACGGTTGGTAGGTTCATATGGGAACCAGTGGTTGGTTAAAATTTTAACCAAGTTGGTTAAAATTTTAACCAACTGTTTTAACAGTGTATGAGAGAAGTGTTACTGACAATAAGTGTAATTGGCCAAAATTCCAATAAATAATTTGTTAATTATACACATTTTATTATCCAAAATTTTATTTTATACATGTTTGCATAAATAATTGTATGTTGTTATAACTAAATTATTGTATCTTATCAATATGCACATTGTTACACTTGTTAATACAGAAGAATGAAGAATGTTAGCCTGGAGAAAAATATATTTAAACGAGTGTACCATGTGGGTTTTATTATCCTAAATTGTTTGCAACTTTGAGCAACACATAGAGGTATGCGGTTAAAACACTCCAATCCATAAACCTGAACAATTCTGTTTCGACCTAAATCTAGTTTTGAATGAATGCACCATACAGCCAACCTGTGAAATTTCCTCATATTAGATGATCCTGTTTAGTAAAAACGACAAAAACTCTTTGTGCGTGTTCACATCAGGCTTATTTAAACTGCAGCAATCAAAATAAGCAAAGGTGATTGATTGTGGTGGTCTTCAAAAACTATTTTCTCCCACTTTGACAGTATTTCAGACTGGAGGATTGGTACTGATAACTTAATAGTCAGTGAGCTCTTAGAATGACAATCAATTTTCCCCCAAAGATTATTGTAACGAAACCCTCTTGAGGGTCCCGCCAGTTGGGTGAGTTTTAGAAACGACCAGGTTTTGTTTTTGGATTTCAAGAACAAAGATTTACAATCCCAGTTATTTGGACAAGTTGACAAGAACACAACTTAATCAAGTATTTTTTTTACAAGGAATGGAATTCTAGTTCTTAACAAATGCAAAATAAATAGAAACTGTTGGACCCTTCAATACAGGTACATCTGCTGAATACGAATTATAATGTGTGGATCTGGGACGAATAGCTTGTCGAAATCCCGAGGGCTATGCCCTTAGCCGATAGCGATAGCTTTCCCCAAGATGTGTCCCCACAACATTACTTATAGCCACATGCACAATACTGTAAAACTCGAACTTGAATAGGGGGCAATAAACGAACATAACTATTTGAATCGATGCACAAACAAAATTGGAATGGCTGAACAGACCCAAGGTAATAAATACAAACTTACATACAGAACCAAGCGCTCTCCTGCGAAAAAGAGTTGAGAACAGAGGCAACATGTGCCACACAACCGAGCCCTAAAAACACAGCCCATGTCACAGTGTTTTCTCTCTGGGTTAGGGTTAGTGGTGAACTATACTTTTATACCAAAACTACAATGAGAGTCCACATTAAGGGTGTGGAGTCACAATAAAAAGAATAAGACTTAGCTAAATTTAGATACTGCATCTACATGTAGGTTAAGATTCATAAGTAAAGAAAAGGCTGTTAAAACTTACAAATTACTAAATTCAGGCTGAGGTTGAATGGGTAAAGAAAAGACTGTTAAAATCGCCGGTTAAAATAATGTCAGATGGGTGCAAGAGACAATCCACAATTAATTTATCAAATTCCTGGAGAAAAATGGAGAAATTTACATGTTTACCATCAACATCCCTTTCTGGTCGATATATATTAACAAGGCGAACATATCTAGAGTTGCATGTTACCTCAACATGCAGATATTCAAATGTTAGGTAGTCAATGTTAACATTTTTCATACTGACAGATAAACTGGACCTGAAGAGAAGTGCAACCCCTCCACCGGTCTTTTTTGGTCTGGGGATATGATGGAGAGAGTAGCCTCTGATAATTTCTTTGATAAATCTCTGATAATTTTGCATGACATTGCAAAGGACCATATTATGTGAAAAGACAAATGATAATGGTTCCAAAGGAAATCTTAAGTCCATCAATTGAAGCGCATTTCTGCCATGGAACATATTAAATGAAACTGAAACAGCCGTAGGTTTGTATTGTAAAATTTGCCAACATGAATTAACACATTGAGTCGGGCGGGGGCGCTGTTTGCCGCTCCGCTCCAGTCGATGACCGTGAAAACGATGGAACAACAGTAGGTGTATGATACATGATCACATCGTGCGGACAGAATCGAACCGCAGAGACCAAAACAAGGCAAGAATTGGTCAAAAACACAGTAAAGTTACAATAATTTTTTATTATCAAAGACATACACATAATAACAATACAAGTATAGATTCATAGTATTTAAGGTATTACAGTGCAATGTGTTAATTTTTTCGTAAAACATGCAATATACGGTTTTTTGTACACACTGTATCCTAGCGTTTATGTGAAAACATAACGACAGGATCATCCTAGCTAGTATCAAGGTTGAGTTTGAAGGTTGTACATGTACACATAGCATTATAATGACCCCATTCTTTAAGCAAAAATATCATGTGAAGATAAGCACGGTTCGTGGTTTTACGAATATGTTTTGAAATCATGAACAACAATCATAACTGCAGACAAAATTGTTGATATGAATTAAATAACTTCCACAGGATTTTGTTCATTAAAGTAAATGTTCTGGCCAATATTAAAAAAAGAGCCAAATTACAGTCATACTACTTTAGTATGGCTTTGTAATGTGCTCAACATGGGTTTATTGAACAAAATAAATCAGTCATATCCCCCTTTCATAGGTTGTATGCACCCTGTATTTTGTTTACCTTTTCGGAAAAGTTAATCTACCCTGGATTGTTCCCCGCCCCTTGAGTATATATAGTCGAGTAGATATGACTATCTGGGACTAGCCAGATATTTTATTTAGGGCTAAAAGAGACCCATAACTTGCTTAATGTACCTATAAATTATTAGCTGAGTAAGTTGTGATGCTCGTAAACCTTCGGTTCAACCGTCTTATTGAGCACTGACCAGCGGGTGAGCTGAGGGTTGTTTTATGTTACGGACCACCGCTTAGACTAGCCTAAAGACTCATGGTTTTAGTTTTATATCATGTTTTACTCACTCTGTTTTGTCCGTTTTGACGATTTACCAAGCCAATCAAATACTGTCTGCGAGCACGACGTCTCCTTATTGTTATTGATTATTTATAGAAGCAAACAAGTAAAGAAGAATAAGCTCGTCCATTTCTTCATTGTAGCAATGTTTATAAACAACAGCTGCTCGTCACGCAACTTTATCAGGTGATCTTCAGGAAATCACTGACGTCACTACTTTCCTTCCTTCATGACGTCACAAAGCCTCCAGTTGAAGCCGCATTGTTCCAATATTTTGGGACGCCATGTTTACACAACGAAGCCGAAGCCTCGTGGAGCCTGAGCCGGAGCCAGTAGTTTGGAAAAGGCCCCTAGCAGCAAGTTGACACATTTACAATTACAAACAGCGCCTTCGCGCGGCATAGGAAGATGGCTATTTTCGAATCTCCTTTTTTGAAAACTGAGGGCGAATTCTGTTTTTCGCTGCGTAGCTACTAGTAGGTATATCGGCCATGAACTTCGTTAACATTGAGCTATGATGTTCATTTTAACATCTGTTGTACGCCTACTTTACTCACAGGACAAACTTCCCAATGATACCAATTCTGTGTAGGTGGTACGAAAAACCTAAAAGTGCCGTTTTCCTTAGTGGAGTGTCGTGGCCGAGCGGTCTAGCTTACCGGACTCAAGTTCTGGTGTTAGCAGCAGAATGTGGGTTAGAATCCCGGCCGTGACACTTGTGTCCTTGAGCAAGACACTTAACCATAATTGCTTCTCTCCACCCAGGGGTTAAAATGGGTACCTGTGAGAGCAGAGTTGGTTGATTAGCCCTATATGCGCTGTAATGGCAGCAATTGAGCTGTATACTCCCCAGGGAGCTGAGATGGTTTCAGGAATGATTTATGAGCAGGGGTAATAATATTATAATGTGCCTTGAGCACCACTCAGTTGGTGGATACATGCTATATAAGTCCACACATTATTATTATTGTATAGTTGGAAATTATACATTTTCAGTTTGCTTTACAATGCAGTGGCTCAGCTATATTGACAATGTTAAACAGATAAACAACAGGTTTCCATCTGAAAATTATGTACATTTTTGTCTATGAATGAAGTAAGCATTTTTGTTTTCTGGAGAGTAAACTGTTTATTTTGAAGGAAAATTAATACAACAGTAATACTGCTAATTAAGACATTAAGTGTGGTTTTTTTTTATTTGTAAGATTGCAATTAGCATTTTCATTTTCTGGAGACCCTAGATATATCTTTTACACTTTTTTGGTGGGGGTGGAGGGAGGCATTTAGTGTTTTTACTGTGAAGATATAGCAATGCAAATACTATTAAAATCACTCAGCTATGATGCAAAATAATTACAATATTTGCCCGTAATATTTGTACAAAAACAATTACAGAAACATTATAAATAAGGGAATACAAGTTTGAGTAAAAGATAATAGGACATCGCCTTCATCTCAGTCCTTGATCAAACGTAGCCACGAACCCAGAGGTCTTTATCATTGTTGTCATTCATAAAGGCCTCCTTCGTGTAAATATGGTGTCGAAATATTTTTAAACAAAATGTTTTTGTTGTTGACAGAAACAGAAATAGTCAGAACCTGTTGAACTACCATGATTGTGCATGAGGACGCCAAGTTCGTGTACTTGTGAAGTAGCTTCTACACTCTAATTACAATGTAAATTAATATTGTAATCATCTAACTAATTAAGAAGTAAAATGTTTAATAGAAATACAAAATAATGTTGAAATTAATGTGATGCTCAACTTATATATACATATACATGGTCTTATTTGAAATTGAATTAGATTAAGTCTATTTAACAATTATTAAAAATGTCCCCTCTACAACAAACAATTACAAAATAAGTCTTCAGTTTCACTTCATCAGAAATGATGTACACAAAATCGCAAAATAATATTTGTTGGAGGGGGAAGGGACCATTGTCTGATACATACAAAAAAGCTACTGTTTTTTTCATTCAAATGAAAATGTTATTCAAGTACTTAATTTATAATTTTTAGTGGGTATGCGAGTGGGTACTAGGACAAATTGAAGACACTGCAAGATTAAAAAAAAAAAAATGTCAAGTCATATTTTTGTGAATAAAGATTTAAAAATAAGGAAGAAATTTAACCCCAATAAATTTTGGCAGCTTAAATTAAATTAACAGAACCTATGTGCGCAAATAAATTCATGACAGGACCCTCGTCATCCACAATAAATAAATTTTGGAACATATTAGCTGTAAAAACATACGCATTATTATTTTATGTATAAATTTTAAAGCAGGTGTTTTCCTTTCTTAAGTAAAATAACTATGACCACATGTTTATGTACATGTATGTGAAATATCTGATATTTTTTTTTCAAATTTATCTTATATTTACTTCCAATAGATTTTTAAAATTGACTTGGATGTTTTATAAATCGATTGTCATGCACGGGGTCGCTTATTAGTAGTATGTCTGCCGCAAATCAGTCCTCTTTGAGGAGGAGTGCAGTTTGTCTGCAGTGGAAAATGAGGAGGGATGCCCTCAATCCCTCCTCATTTTCCACTGCAGACAAACTGCACTCCTCAAAGAGGACTGATTTGCGGCAGACATGATTGAAATTTTGTTATGACGTCAACAAATCAGTCCTCTTTGAGGAGGAGGAGGGGTGCACATCCCTCCTCAATCCCTCCTCCTCAAAGAGGACTGATTTGCGGCAGACATGATTGAAATTTTGTTATGACGTCAATGCTCCTCAAAATACTGGTTGAGACACGTCTGGGCGCGCGCGCGAGACACGTCTGGGCGCGCGCGTGGAGGTGTGCTCCTCAATGTTGGTCGTAATGCGGAACTCTCTCACTGCACTGCTCCTCATTGCTCCTCAAAATACTGCGAAGACAGACAAAAGAACGACTGTACATGAAGCTATTCAAGTATGATTTGTTAAATATAATTTTAACACCAACAGCAATCTTTTACATCAATATATTTTACAGATGGTTTTTAAATTGGTTTTAAATTAGAAAACATTTGATAAACTGAAAACATTAGTTATTATTATTATTGTTATTTTAAATTCTAACAAATTCGGGGCCTTTAGAACATTTAATAATAATAATAATAATAACAAATAACAAATAAGTCAATAAAGTTAACACTTTGTACGGGACATGTTTCTAAACACTAAAATAAATTTAGTTGAATGAAGCTACTCAATCCAAATTTATATAATTTAAAACATGTTTTGTGCATATATTTATTTGTTCTTTTATTTGTTCTATTTTATCATTCCTTTTGGAGTTGCAGTTGAAATAAATTATTGGTCTGTTCTTGTGAAAAAAAAAGGAAAGAAAAAAAATGTATGTTATCTGACTTATTTATTTCCTAAGCCCTAGGTCATACTTAAACCAGTTACAAATCCTCTCTGTATTCATTTCATACTATGAACCCGCAAATGAAACATTCCTTCACTTGTGTGATAGCAGGACCAACCGGCTCAGGCAAAACTCAGTTCGTAAAACGTTTGCTGGTTCCAGCGGATGAAAAGGTCATCGAACCTCCACCAGACAACATCGTGTGGTGCTACGGAGAGTTTCAACATGCTTACGCTCATTTGGCAAACGTGGTTCGTGATATACAATTTGTGGAAGGTATTCCAGATGACCTTCATACGAAAATACATCGATCCAGGAACAATATGATAGTGATCGATGATCTCATGTCTGAAACTGGCAACAGCAAACGGATTACGGAGCTTTTTACCAAGGGCAGTCATCATAGAAATATTTCCATTGTGTTGATTCTCCAAAATTTATTTCATCAGGGCAAAGAAATGCGCACGATTAGTCTCAACGCACATTACCTGATCCTCTTCAAAAATCCTACGGACGCTTCCCAGATAAACCATCTGGCAAAACAAATGTATCCCACCAAATCAAAGTTCATGGTCGAAGCCTACCGAGATGCCACTTTACCACCCTACGGTTACCTTTTCATTGATCTAAAACCCGAAACGTCCGAGGAAATGAGACTAAGGACCCACATTTTTCCGGGTGAGAACCAAATTGTGTATGTTCCGAAGGTATAAATGAAGTGAGGATCCGAGCACGTCATTCATTTGAAGATGTCTAAGCGCGTGCGGAACCATGCTCCGTACCTGCAAGTCCTAGCAAAGGGAAATACCAAACAGCGTCAGGGTGTGATCCATGGAGCCAGTAAAGAACTTATCGCTTGTGTGTGTGAGTGTGCCCTCAACATCCTCAATGGGAACATAAGTCTGAAACCCGCCGACAAAAGAAAACTAAAAAAATACAAGCATCACATCAGAGCCCTCGCCACCAAAAAACTTAGCGTCCAGAAGAAGAAAAAAATTCTTCATCAAAAAGGTGGATTCCTGGGTGCATTGCTGACCCCTATTCTGAGTGCACTTGCCGGTCTGCTCTTCAAGTAACGATGCAGCACACCAAGAAAATGGTACTTGTTCCCCACGACACACTTTCGCAACTGCAAGCTGCAAGACTGCTAGAACAAACTCCAACAACGCGTGTAGTGCACGGTTTGGACGAAGACATGAGGACTCTGCTCGAAAGGCAGGATATCACAGACGAAGAGAAAATGAAGCTGTATCATCAGACACTTCAGAGGTACACCATTTTAAATCGGCAGAGGAAGGCCCCTTTAACCATGAACTTGCAAATGAATAGTGATGAATCCAAAGACCAGCCCAAGTTAGAGCGAACACCAGGAGAACCACCCAAGTTAGAACGAGAACCCGTCACCCACTATCCTACTAAATTTAAAGCTGAGCTGAAAGGGTACCCTGAGGAGTCGTTCGGTCTACCTCGACTGTTTGCCGAAGCTACACATCTATCACCCCTTCCCCTTCGAGGTAAGAAAAAGAAGAGAGAGAACCGTAAACAAGCCACCCCGAAATGGACTCCATATTAAAAGATGTATCGAGTCTTTTCTTGTCATTTTGTGTTTTCGTTCACCATGGACTGTTGTCCTCCCAAGTCCGACTGTGGACCCCAACACTTTCTTAAGAAAATCCGTTGCACATGGGCTTGTTGTCAAAGCACCGTCATCATTACAAACTCGGATTCTGCCGATGGCGGAGGCATACCTGAAGAAGGTGTATTACGACCCCAAACACCCCGCCGCCTAGCCTTTGGTGGTGTGGAGGCTGTTTACCGCGCTGCAGTAAGAGACGGCATCAATGTCACAAAGAAACAGATAACTGTATGGTTGCGGGAACAGCCGACCTACACGTTGCACAAACCAATACGGAGAAATTTTAAAAGAAATAGGGTCGAAGTGCATGGCATCGATCACCAATGGCAGGCAGATTTGGTAGATATGTCCTCGCTCAAAGAACACAATCGAGGGTACAGGTATTTGCTGACGTGCATCGATGTCTTTTCGAAGTATGCGTGGGTCGTTCCTCTGAAAGATAAGACTGGGACAACTTTAGTGAAAGCCTTCAAAAAGATTTTAAAAGGAGGGAGAAAGCCGCGTCTGCTTCAGACCGATAAGGGTACCGAATTTATCAATGAAAAGTTTCAGTCTTTTCTCAAGAAAACGAATATCTATTTCTTCACTACCAATAATGAAACCAAAGCCGCCAGCATTGTTGAGAGATTTAACAGAACACTGAAGACAAAAATGTGGAAATATTTCACGGCCAACAACACGTACCAGTATACAAAGGTCCTCCCCGCATTACTTTCTGGCTACAATCATTCGTTTCACAGAAGTATAACATCCACCCCGGCGTCAGTCAATACTTCCAATGTCGATCGAATAAGACAGGCGTTGTACACCCCTGACTCCAATCCCCTAAAAACTGTCTTCAAGTTCGAGGTTGGAGATACGGTTCGCATCAGCATGGCCGCCAGGCCTTTCCGTAAGAGTTATTTACCAAGCTGGACCACCGAACTGTTTACCATCAACACCAGAATCCCCCGCTACCCCCCTGTGTACACGTTGAACGATTATGAGGGAGAGCAATTGGACGGAACTTTCTACGAGCAAGAACTACAACATGCAGTTCAGAAGGACGACCTGTACAAAGTTGAAAAAATACTGAAAACCAGAAGGCAACGGGGGAACCCAGAATACTTGGTGAAATGGGTTGGATATCCGGAAAAATTCAATAGCTGGGTGTCCAAGTTGCACGCTCTATAAAGACGACCAGGACGTCAGCCATGTGCCATTTTAAGCAAACGAATGAATCATGGAGGCCGCATTTTACGTGACGCTCCCAAGCAATAGCTCGATGAATGTTCATCCCAACAACACTTTGGTTCACTTCTTTGTAAATTTGCCCTCCCCTCTCACGTTAACGGGAGAATGGGAAGTTGCCATGGCCGAGTTCGTCTATCCACACCGTTGGCTCAATGTATTCCAAGGTGACAATTATATGTTATGTACCGCTGGAACACAGGGTCGGCCACACGGGCACACGATCGCAGAGGGTTACTATTCCACACCTAAAGAACTTATAAATCAGCTTTTAAGCCCCCTATCGATCACGACGGACAAGTCACCATATCGTACAATAAATACATTCAAAAAATTGTGACGAAAACACTAGGAGGGGCAAGCTTGATTTTTCACGGCCGATTAGCGACATTATTTGGGTTCAATGTCAACGACAGCATCATGGGTCTCCAAACAGCCCCTCGCACTGTGGACGTTCATCCATTTCACTCCATGTTCGTGTATACTAATATCATCCAGTACAACACGGTAGGTGATAAGAGGGCACCTTTATTACGGATCGTGAACGCGGAAGGAAAATATGGAGATATCGTTTCAAAAATGTACGACAACTCTCATTACATTCCTCTGAAACAAAAGGTCATTGACACCATTGAAATAGATATAAGAGACGACACAGGCGAGCCCATTCCATTTATCAACGGTAGGGTCATCGTGAAACTACACTTCAGACAGCGGCGCTCACCGTACTTCAACTGATCGCTATGACGAAGCTTAAATACATTCCCTACTCTAAACACTATGAAGATTACTACACACAGCAAGTGGGTCAAGGGTTGCCTGTGTTTGAAGGACCTCGCACGCAGCGCGGTTTTGGACTTGGTGGTATCTTGGGAGGCCTGTTCAGGTCGGCCATGCCTCTCTTAAAGGCTGGGTTGAAGACGTTTGGACGGCAGGCTCTTCGCACTGGTGTTGGCATCGCCCAAGATGCACTGGAAGGAAAGAATATAAAATCAGCAGCCAAAGCTAGGCTCCGGAGAGCCGGAAGTCAACTGACAAAACAAGCCCTCCAAAGTATTAATACCCGAGTCACGCGTGGCAGGTCTATAAAACGAAAAACACAAGGCAGACGGGTCACTTCTATGCCGAGCAAGAGAGCGAAAAGGTCACTTGACATCTTTGATTAGTATTATCTGCACAATTCTGTGGCATCAGCATGTCTCTTCTGCACGATCATTCCTGCGAGTGCGCCAAGTCCGAACTGGATTAATTTTCACTCCCTCCCACCCAGACTAGTATCGAGAAGGGTCAATGGACTGAATTCCATCCCATTGCTAACATTTCTGATGGAGGGCCTATTGAATTTGTCATACCTGGATCCGGGGAAGACTACGTTGATCTTTCCCAAACACAACTCTATATCAAAGCAAAAGTGGTCAAAGCTGACGGTACGAATCTGACAGACGACTCTTCGGTTGGTCCAGTCAATCTGTTTTTGCAGTCTCTCTTCAGTCAGATCGACGTGACCTTGAACGATCGCCTTATCTCTGCTTCTACCCCCACTTACCCTTACCGAGCCATGATAGAAAGTCTTCTGAGTTATGGTCACGATGCCAAGGCTTCCCAACTTTCCTCTTCATTGCTCTACAAAGATACAGCTGGACAAATGGATACCGCTGATCCCCTAGCGGCAGACGACGCTGTCAACAAGGGACTCAAAGCCCGCTATCAATACATCAAAGGAAGCCGCGTGGTGGATATGATTGGTCCCATACACAGTGACATTTTCTTCCAAGACAGACACATGCTAAACGGGGTGGATCTTAAACTCAAACTTATACGCAGTAGTGATGCTTTCTGCCTGATGGCTTCAGGGGCCAACCCTACCTATAAGGTGATGATTCAAGCCGCGTCCGTGTTTGTCAGAAAAGTAAAAGTGAGCTCCGCGGTCATGCTGGGTCATGCCAAAGCATTAGAAAAGGGAACTGCAAAGTATCCCATCAAACGCGTCCTTTGCAAAATGATCTCTGTACCCCAAGGCAACTTGACACTCACTCAGGATCACGCTTTTCTCGGACAACTTCCGACACGCATTGTAATAGGCTGCGTGAGTAATGTAGCGTTCAACGGACGCTACTCGAAGAACCCCTTTAACTTTCAGCATCTGAACGCAAACTTTTTGACGGTGTACCTAGATGGAGATCAGATTCCGTATACTCCACTCAAACCGAACTTTTCCGATGCGTCCAATAATTACGTCAGAGCATACAACACCCTCTTCTCGGGAACAGATAAAATGTACCAGAATGAAGGCAACGACATCAGTCGTGAGGATTTCGCCAAGGGCTTTGCACTGTACGCTTTTGATCTCACCCCTGACCTGTCTTCTGGCGGACACTTTAACCTTGTCAAACACGGAAACCCACGGTTGGAAATGCACTTTGCCTCTCCACTACAGGAAACTGCCAACGTGATCATCTACGCGGAATTTAACAACATTTTGGAAATAGATCAGGCTCGAAACATCATATTCGACTACACCGGTTGAAGGGCACGCACAGACCATGGACAGCTCGGAAATTAGCACTATTTTAAATAGAGACCGTTACACAAAACATTTTTTCAGAGGGGTGTTCGCCCGCGATAAACTTCCCAAGCAAGTTATCTCTCGTCCGAGTGCCTTTGTGGTGAACACAGACCCTATTACGAAACCAGGACAACATTGGGTAGGAATATACTTCACGAGAGATGGTGTTGGAGAGTATTTTGATTCCTACGGATTACCACCGCAGTTACCCGAGTTCAAAAATTTTCTCAAGAACAACGCGGAAAAAACTCAATATAATCATCAACGCCTACAGGGACCCTTGTCTGCTGTCTGCGGTCAATATTCCATCTACTTCTTGCTACATCGATGTCGGGGAATCACCATGAGCAAGATTGTGGGACTTTTTTCCACTTCCGATATCAACAAGAACGACGTCAACGTGAACGATTTTATCAGAATACACTTTCCCCGTATTAAAACGAATGTATTCGATGATCAATTATTTTTTCAACAAGTTTCAAGGGCCTTGTTAGAATAACCTATACCTTAACGGACTGATGGGTTAATTATTTAAACCAATGTTGTATTTCACGAGTTCAAGCAAATTTCCCAGTGTTCGGTCTAGCCAAAATGTTCTAAAGGCCTCGAATTTGATAGAATTTAAAATAACAATAATAATAATAATTAATGTTTTCAGTTTATCAAATATTTTCCAATTTAAAACCAATATAAAAACCATCTGTAAATATATTGATGTCAAAGATTGCTGTTGGTGTTAAAATTAAATTTAACAAAGGCCAAAATGTTCTAAAGGCCCCGAATTTGTTAGAATTTAAAATAACAATAATAATAATAATAATAATACTTAATGTTTTCAGTTTATCAAATGTTTTCCAATTTAAAACCAATATAAAAACCATCTGTAAATATATTGATGTCAAAGATTGCTGTTGGTGTTAAAATTAAATTTAACAAATCATACTTGAATAGCTTCATGTACAGTCATTCTTTTGTCTGTCTTCGTATGTTGTTGTCCCTCCCCTTTCTACTTCCCTTAAGGAATATAAAATAATAAAAAAAATATATATATAAAAAAATAAATTAAAAAAACTTTACAAAAGGTATGAGAACACGCCGGGGTGGATTTTATACTTCTGTGAAACGAATGATTGTAGCCAGAAAGTAATGCGGGGAGGACCTTTAAAGGAGAAAACTGACAAGCATAATTAATTAATAGCGCCCTCTGTTAATGAAATGTAATAAGGAACGTTTTAACAGTAGAATCGATACTGTGCGCGCGATACTGACAGTAATTTCATTCATTTATTTGTTAATCACATTTTATATCAAAACGATACATTTCAAAACGATACATTGATATTTTATAAAATTGTTTATTACAAATGGGTTAATAAACTTTTTCAGATTTTGGTCAGAAAATTAAATCGATGACTTTTGCGCCTTGTTACCTTTTTCCCATCGTGCTTTGGTAAAACTTGGACAAACATGGCTGCTGACGGAGACAGCAATAGTTCGTACTTTAGGTTTTTCTAAGTAATATGGCTGTATTGGAGTTTATTTAAGGCAGTTGGATAATTGGATATCTTAAAGAGAGTAAGTAGAATAATAAGGAGTAATAATTCGTGATTTTCTTAGGAGTTTTTGTTTGTTATTGTCAGATTACAAATAGATGTGCAGCAGACGATTAACACATATAAGTTAGTTAGGTCAGTGACTGGCTCACAGTGCGTTGACCCTTTGCGCGCTATGCACAGTTAATGCATAGGTACACGTTGTATAGATGTTGATTTGTTCTGTATAAAGTTATTGATGAAGTGAAGTTGGATAGGTTTATAGATGAAAAATAATGTAGGTTACTTTGTTTTTCGTCAGAGACTGTATAAAATGTATTCAATTTAGTTATTGGAATTTAGAAATGAAAAAAGAACAAATTAAGCTAGGACGAAAGAAAATTCTGTATAAATAAGCAAATTGTTTTATGTCAGATTGAAATAATTTCTAAGATTAACGTTACTGTTAAAGTATGAGATTAAACAAAATTGTTTACAGGGACATTGTGCATCACACTTATCCTCTTGCCAATAGACAAAGCTACTATTAAAAACACAGACATACACGAATATTTATTTTAATGATTAAATCGAACAGTTAATATTCATAACAGACTCGGTAATAATCTCTTCTTGGAATATGTGTTGGCTCTGAAAAGAGCCGGTTGTTTTACTTTCTCGACGGTCTTGGATGTAGGCTACACGTTTACTTGAACTTTGATGGATTACTCTTCACTAGAAATCTCGCATATTCCAAGTTTCCAACAACTACAGCATACTGCAACGCTTCCATCTGTGAAATAACTTCAACGTGCGTGAAGTTTTTGGGGATACATTCCCATTCTCGTAATTCCGGATGAGTATTTATTCGCATACGTTCTGCTTCAATAATCTTAATTTCCCGATTCTCTCTTACATACTGGTAAAATGTACAAATAGTGACCATACTGGTGAAGATATACAGGGGTGTTGCTCGATCAAGTTCAGTCAGTGTATGTGAATGAAGAGAGGTGATGTGAGAAACGACTGTCTCAACTTGCCCGAAATCATCAATATGCATGCTGCGCTTGCGCACTACTCCCTCCACCACACAAACTACACACCTCCGGCATGCTGCGCTTGCGCACTACTCCCTCCACCACACAAACTGCACACCTCCACCTTTAAATTCATCTCAACTTACCCGAAATCATCAATATGCATGCTGAGCTTGCTCGCGCGCCCAGACGTGTCTCACGCGCGCGCGCCCAGACGTGTCTCACGCGCGCGCGCCCAGACGTGTCTCACGCGCGCGCGCCCAGACGTGTCTCAACCAGTATTTTGAGGAGCATTGACGTCATAACAAAATTTCAGTTTATCAAATGTTTTCTAATTTAAAACCAATTTAAAAACCATCTGTAAAATATATTGATGTAAAAGATTGCTGTTGGTGTTAAAATTATATTTAACAAATCATACTTGAATAGCTTCATGTACAGTCGTTCTTTTGTCTGTCTTCGTACGTTGTTGTCCCTCCCCTTTCTACCTCCCTTAAGGAATATAAAATAATAATAAATAATAAAAAAACACTACAAAAGGTATGAGAACAAGCGTTATTCTTTTTCAAGCAAGCAAATAACTGTACTTTTTAATTCAACTTCAACTGATCACGTACGTTCAATTTGAATTGTTTTAACATGTTCAAAGTTTTAACAACAAACTTAAAGACTGAAAACTTTTAATGTATGGAAATTTCTCAAAATGTTTTTCTCAACATTGCAACTTATAAAACAACTATTTTTTATTCAAAGGGGGTCCACGTTCATACTAAACTTAATTTCAAATTAACAATTAAATCATTAAATTATTATTTGGTGTCCTTTAGTATCTTCAAAAATACAACAACAACATATGGCAAATTGATAATACTTATTGCAGATGAATGAACTAAAATAATCGTCTTCTAACCTTTGCGTTCTGTTCAAAGTGTTCAATTAAACAAGTCCATTTAATTCCATGACCTCGTTCACGACATGAAACGGAAGAATTCGCGAGTTTCTATCGTAGAAAGTGTCAACAATGTTCATAGGTTCAGAGTTCCATTCATTCAGAATATCAGTTATGATAGAGTCCATGTCCTGGTCCATTCCATCGTAAGCTTCAACACCAACAAAATCCACAAGGCTAAATGGATTTATTGGTAGAGTAGTTAAAACTAGGCACCCTAAAATTCTTATTTCACTTGATCGCTCAATTAGCAGACCCATACTTGAGTATGCAGCCCCCGTCTGGTGCCCTGTCCTCACTACCCAGCAAGAAACGCTTGGGAAGGTACAAAGACGTTTCACCCGTTTTTGTTTAGGCCTGCCGAGAAAGGCTTTAATTAATTCCAATAGTGAAATTGTGTATTCTGACAGGTGTGTCAAGTTGGGTCTTCCCTTTTTAAACAATAGAATCCATTTCCTTTCAATTGTGTTTGCTATTAAATGTTTATATAATAAATTTGACATTCCTATTGATCTAATCCATGTTAATCGTAGACATACTGAAGTTATTAAGTTTTCTCATCAAATGGCAAGGTCCAATGCTGCTCATCATTCTCTTTTATAGATTCCTAGATTATGGGAGGTGCTACCAACAAATGTTAAAGAAACAGTTATTTATAGTTTATCTTTATTTGTTAATTCACTTAGAAAACATTTATTAGTCCCTGGCCTAGCAGATGCCCTAACTCAAACTGTGTAGTATTTAAGTTTTTTATATTTTTATTATAATATTATTTTTATATCTCAAAGTGTGCCTAAAGCCATTTATCGTTCTTTGTGTGATTCAATGTTTGTTTACTTCCTAAGTGGTAGTATCAGGAGATCAACTCGACAGTAATTTAGTTTACTTTTTTTGTAATCCTACAGGGGTGCTACCTTTGTTTCTGTTTCTGTTAATCTAATGTAAATTTGTGTTTATTTGTTTTTTTCTACCTGTGAAATCAATAAATGAAATGAAATGAAATGAAATGTGCTACTGCGTCAAACACAGCACAAACACGGCTCACGTTCATACTAAACTTGATTTCAAATTAACAATTAAATCATTAAATTATTATTTGGTGTCCTTTAGTATCTTCAAAAATACAACAACAACCTATGGCAAATTGATAATACTTATTGCAGATGAATGAACTAAAATAATCGTCTTCTAACCTTTGCGTTCTGTTCAAAGTGTTCAATTAAACAAGGACATTTAATTCCATGACCTCGTTCACGACATGAAACGGGAGAATTCCCGAGTTTCTATCGTCGAAAGTGTCAACAAGGTTCAGAGTGCCATTCTGATGTTCAGAGTTCCATTCATTCAGAATATCAGTTATGATAGAGTACACGTCCTCGTCCATTCCATCGTAAGCTTCAACACCAACATGATGTGCTACTGCGCCAAACACAGCACAAACATGGCTCGGCTGAATGTATTGTTCTGCTTCTTCGAAGTGCTCATCCACGAAATCTTCAAGGTGGTACTCAGGAGTCTCGCCGTAAAACAGACACTCGTGATCCCACTGCCTTGGCCAATCAAACTCACACCCTTCGCAAGGTAGACTCTGTTGAACTGCATAACTTATTCTGATGATGTGATCCGTGACGTTTTTGTCATCACTTGTTTCACAAGTGTCCTGATGCGTTTCTTGCGCTTCAACACATTCTCCTCGCCCTCCATGTCGTGCTCTTCATCATCTGCAACAGGTAGACAATACCATTCAGTTAATCAACAGTTAACATCTTTGTTAATCAGCTAAACTTGAAAGATGGCTTTAGTGATGGCGGTACTCTGTTGTTTGAGCTGACCCCACTGCTCCACGGTGAGATTAATTCCCCTCTTGCCAGCAAGCAATTTGTTTCTGCTGGGATTTAAATAGTACTCTCTTATGTTAATGTAGGTGCGACCCTTGAAACGCTTGACAACAGCATATCGCTCACCTACGATTTGAAATCGCACCGCCTTCTTGTCGTTCTCTTCCTGTTGTTCATCCGGTGGAAAGTACAGCTTGCGCTTGACTCCTGCCTTCCCTTTTACATTCTCTGGGAGATTAGCTCCTACTCTAGGGGTTGATGCTTCGGTGTCAGCAGCTAATGCCTTGGTTAATTGTTCAACAGTGGGTGGATGTGGCTGCAACATTCGTTGCTCACGCAGATAAGTCGATGAACTGGGCAGATCCCACGAGGTCTCTCGTGTGAGCTTGTTGTAGAAATAGCTCTTGCCATGTGTCACACTCTGGGCTTCGCACCACCCAGCATCTATCATGTCGGGAGGAATGAGCTTTCTCTCCTCCTTCTCGATGCGTGCCCCATCGGTCGGTGGTGGTGGTGCCAGGGCCGGAGTCGACGGCAACGCCATCGCGCCAGGTGCGGGAACCACAGGTGTGGGCATCGGGATCGATACAGGCTCACCGTTCATGTTAAGGCTCAAGTATTGTCGTTTGTCGACTGTTCACAATACAAGTAGCGTATACGAGCAACAATGCAATGTTCTTGATGAGAATATTGGCGAAAATATTGGCGAAAATATGAGAGTTTGGATTAAAATTTCCGTCTTTTATACTCTACCATCCTTCGCGTCGCCGAAACAACCAATCACAAAGAGTGTGTGGTTGCTCCATAAACAACGCGCAAACATTCAACCAATCAACGATGTCCCGAAATCATCAATGTGCATGCTGCGCTTGCGCACTACTCCCTCCACCACACAAACTGCACACCTCCACGCGCGCGCCGAGACGTGTCTCAACCAGTATTTTGAGGAGGAGCAATGAGGAGGAGCAGTGCAGTGAGAGTGTTCCGCATTACGACCAAGATTGAGGAGGAGCACACCTCCACGCGCGCGCGCCCAGACGTGTTTCAAACAGTATTTTGAGGAGGAGCATTGACGTCATAACAAAATTTCAATCATGTCTGCCGCAAATCAGTCCTCTTTGAGGAGGAGGAGGAGGAGGGATTGAGGAGGGATGTGCACCCCTCCTCCTCAAAGAGGACTGATTTGTTGACGTCATAACAAAATTTCAATCATGTCTGCCGCAAATCAGTCCTCTTTGAGGAGGAGGAGTGCAGTTTTACTGCAGTGGAAAATGAGGAGGGATTGAGGAGGGCATCCCTCATTTTCCACTGCAGACAAACTGCACTCCTCCTCAAAGAGGACTGATTTGCGGCAGACATACTACTCTTATTAAAATCTAAAATATCAGTAATTACCCCATTAAAAAGAAAAATTCTAACCCAATGCTTTCCCAAAAGCACACGGCCTGCTGAATCGATGGCCTTACATCAGCAATATTAACTATTCTATAGTTGTTGCGGATCTGTTGCAAGCGGAGAGCGTCAAGTTGGCCGTGTGCTTCCACTCCAGGCCCGCCCCCTCTTCTCCCTCCAACAAATGTCCGATTATTAATTAATTTTTCATTAGGAAAAAAACACTCCTAGCTAAGTTTACTGTAAAAGTATGATTGGAACTACTTTTCCTATGCATGACAATCAAATC
The DNA here is from genome assembly GCA_029582265.1 of Zoroaster sp. YZ-2022. Taxonomy (NCBI): domain Eukaryota; kingdom Metazoa; phylum Echinodermata; class Asteroidea; order Forcipulatida; family Zoroasteridae; genus Zoroaster; species Zoroaster sp. YZ-2022. The sequence continues at coordinate 8,768,633 of CM055836.1, forward strand.
CTCAATGTCAACCAGCCCTTCATCATCAACATTCTCAACTGGGCATTGGCTACTCTGTGATTCAACATCATTTCAATTCTTGTTATCCTATACCATCTATTCTGGCCAACCCATGCTGCTGTTCCCTCTGATTGTTCATTATTGTAACCATTAAATTGTAAATTTACCTGTTATTTCCCCCTCACCCACATCTCACCCACTTCTTACCCACTACTCCGCCGACATCTTCCCTCTCCAGTAACCTCCATTTAAAATCTCTTCCCTTCTTACTTATATCAGTAATTACCCCATTAAAAAAAATCAATTATAACCCGATGCTTTCTCAAAAGCACACGTCCTGCTGAATCGATGGCCTTACATCAGCAATATTACCTATTCTATAGTTGTTGCGGATCTGTTGCAAGCGAAGAGCGTCAAGTTGGCCGTGTGCTTCCACTCCAGATTGTTCATTATTGTAACCATTAAATTGTAAATGTACCTGTTATTTCCCCCTCACCCACATCTCACCCACTTCTTACCCACTACTCCGCCGACATCTTCCCTCTCCAGTAACCCCCATTTAAAATCTCTTCCCTTCTTACTTCTTCCTGTATTTGTAACAAATGAAACACCCAAATGAAACACCCAAATCTCCCACATTGCTTGAAACATCATTACTCCACTAAATATGTACTTCATCATTACCACCATCAGTATTCTCATTCTCGTTATCATTCTCACCATCAGTATTGTCATCAAATTTTCCATTATCATTACCGTCACCATCATCATCACGCACATTACTCTCTGACCCCCCCCCCCCCTAAAAATGTAAACATCCCCTTCCCCATTGTCCTTATCACTTTCATTAGGCGGTGCAAAAATCCAAGTGTAACTGCTGGCTTTTTCTTTTTTGGTGCTGCTGGCATTATCTGGGGGAGAATTTAAAAAATAAAACAAAATGATTTACATTACAATGAAACACATGTGCTTTAGATACTTATGCTCTTTAGATAAAAATGCTCTTGAAGCATGGACGCAAACTTCCACAACTCATTTTCTATTTTTATGTATAAAAAATAAATACAATTTAAAAATAAATACAATTACATTTTGGCAACGCCATCAGGATGGCATTTATGAGTGTGAATAACAGTTTGAGGCTTAGCCTTTAGGATAATGGGTTGCGGCTATAGGCAAAAGAGAACCTCACTTTCAGCTTGGTCCTCGAACATCTGTGGCCACAACTCCTCTGTCTTTATTTGAGGTAAAGTCATCTCAAATTAAACAAAAGTGGCAAAAACACTGATATTTTTGGTGTTTACAAAAATTAATGATTTTGTCCACTGAAAGGTGTCTTTGCAAGTGTGATATCAGGAAGGTGATTTTTAAAAAGTAAATTGACTGTTTTTTCCCAGTGTACATTGGGCTTTTCTGAATTTAAAACGAAAGGCTAGGAGAAAGTGACTTTCACTCTGGTGAACCCACAATAACGTGTAATAAAATGTATGTTGGTTAAGTTTCCTTATGAAATAAGTTCAATTATTAATATTCGCTTAGAGCCCCATTTTTTCAAAGAAAAGACAAATAATCTGAAATGCTTTTTGTTACCAAAATAATGTACACAAGTAATTTTTTTGGCAAAGAAAATAAAAACCAAAATCCCAACATTGTTTTTTTCTTTCTTTTCTTAATATACCTCGCTGCAAGTGGCCATTTTGGTCATTTACTTAGTACTTTAACATATGGTAACGTCATTACGGTAACCATGGTTACGGATTTACACTTATCCTCAAGTTTGTTACTGTTACCATGACTTTTACTGTGACTTTTGACATCTTTTGTGACAAACTTTTGTTTAATGTTAATTACTAATTTATTTCAAAATATTCAAAAACACTGTTTCCTAAAAAAATATGACTCAATCTAGTTTGAATGCAAACAAGGGCCGGACCGCCAGGTGTTCGAGTTTGTCAGACTAAATGTGTTAAATTTTATAGTAATGTCACGGACAGGGGTAGGGGTGGTGTGACCCTGTGTAATGGTAGTAAGCCAACCTGTGAAAAGTTGGATGCCCTCTTACAGGAAACGATTAAATTAATAAAAACCAATAGGGCTACAATTTCCTTGATTAAGAATACACTGATCGAAATGGTTTATTCAAGGAATAATATTGATCCTCAACAATAATTACAGAGACAATATGAGCTTTGGGTTTCACTCCATGAACATATCAATATAAAATAATTCCAAGTGGTCGGGAGATATTCCAGTCTATAGGCCTAGAGCAGATCCAGTCTATAAATCTTAAGTCTATATATTACATGAAAAATTAAGTATAGTCTGAAATATCTGGAACCGATATCTGGAATATAAAATCAGAAATAAGTATTGAATATCAATATGAAATCTGAAATATTGAATATTAAATCATATAATTTTAAATCCCTGAGCGCTACCGTACCATGAGCCGAAGACCAATCACTCTCCGGTTCTGTTAGTTCAACCGAATATCCTACGTGAAAGCATTCAGTAAACAGCCGTCGCGTATGAACGTCACATTGTCCACGTCATGTAAAAGTGTTCTAACACAAAGCGTAGCCAAACCAAAAATGGCAATAAAATGACATTTTTAGTACCGCATGGCCCTAAAATTACCCAAAACAATGTTCTGTAAACAATATTAGAGTAATACAATGCGATCTTGGTGGGAAGTAGTTGATAATTCTGCAATAAAATGGGATTTTACTCACAGAAAGTTTCTCACGAAACCGGCAATTCTCGACCCAGCTAGAAGAGAGAGGGAGAGAGAGTTTGGTCACGTCAGCCACGGGCAAAGTGCTTCTAACAGAATTAATCCGCAGTCACTATTTAATTTTATATAAAATCCTAAACAAAGTGACAGCCTGATATTATCCACTAATTTTACTAATTGGTCTAACTAGCAAGTAGGATAATTAATACAGTTTAAATAAATATATATTACTCCAAAGTAAATGAAAACTGGGACTACTTCTCATAGTCATATGAGCACGACTTAATGCGTACCGCAGCAGAGCGTAGATACAGGGAAAATGAGTTTAAAGGAATTCACATAACTTAAAGTGACTACATGAAATGTCCATACCGCCACAGTAATACTCAGGGGTGAGACCGGACAATAATGAAAAATCCACAAAATTTTGTTAACATGTATATCACACATGCCTGCGAGCGCGAAGCGCGAGCCCTAACGGCGTGGGGTCCGGGGCCCGCTTTACGCTCTGTGGTGCAATCTGAAGCCGTACGATCCATCTCCGTCTCCAACCACGAAAATTTCCATGGATTTTTTGCGCCTTTGTCAACAGACAGGTCCCCATCTCGGTCAATTATTTGATGTGCCATTTTACGTAATTATCGTAGGTCAGGTAAGCCTCTTAAATACCGCAAAACCTCCAACGTATTTGCTGTTGAAAACCATACGCGTACTAAATCAACTGGCGTCCATGTTTTATCGCTACATTAAACGCATGTACTGTACATGTACAGTACAGTCTGAGTGTACACGTACACGTACACGTGGTTACAACGTCGCTATGTGTACCCTGCCTGCGCGTTGGAATACAAGTCAAGATGCATAGTCTGCCGTTACTTTCAATACAATTACTCCCACGTAATCATTGTGCTACCCGCAATATTTCAGAGGGAGTGACATCGCCAAGTCACGCGTGAATATTATTCCACAAATAAAACCAACACCAATATGAAAAATCCGGAAATCCGGAAAAATCCGGACAAATCTCACCCATGAATACTATGTCGTATGTACATCGTGCACTTGCCTAAACATTGACCTTATTATCGTGATAGAAACGTCAGTGTCTGAATCCCTGAACGTAAGGCAAGCTTAATGCGCCGATTCACAATGCATAAAATGGTCTAGCCTTTTCAAGAATTACGCCTCGGTTTAGCCTGAAGATCTGACGTCACGCTTTGAGCTAGCGTGAATAACGCCAGATCATGGCTGTGCAGCCGCCATCTTTTTCCCGATGCTGAACTTTGACCTGGGTTGGAAGCTAGCGCGCTGGTAGCCTAATGAAATTTAAAAACATGCACATGTACATGTAGTTCATCCCGGTATGTACAGTAAAATGTTATGTATCCGAACATCCCTCCATGTATCACGCACACGGTGTGTATGTACATGTACACATATATATGTACAATGTAGTGCGGTATGTCCGTAGTCTGCCGTAGGCCTATCGTTACAGACGGTAAGAATAATAATGATCCGTGGTTATATCAAATGTGAAAGGGGAAGAATGCACAATATTGGAATGCAACGTTACATAATATTTACTGTTCATTATTTATTGAAAGAAGTTTTAACCCAACCGCCACAAACGTGTTTTAACGTTACTTTTAAGCTCTGTTATGTTTTAAGTTAACGTTAGCAGACGACAAACAAATGGCCAACATCTCACTCGAGTGGGTGTGCATACAAATGACACAATTCATTGATCAAAATCTTCCAAAATATCTTCCAAAGTATCCTGCTGATAGTTTGGCTTTCATCAATAACGTCATCACTATCACTGTCAGTGTCATTGCAATCTGCTGATATGACTCTCAAAGCATTGATCAATTGTTCGTTAACGAAGATTCCTTTATCAAGTCCGAATTTCTGGAGATGTTCGGTGATGATTACATTCAATGGTGATGCAATTATTATTCCTTTATCTTTATCCAAGTATGGAAGCATCTGAATGATAAAGTTTTCCCATAGCCTGTTGGAAGTGTGACGACTTAATCATTTGCAGATGATTTCAGAGCATCCACCTGCACGATACTGTAGAGTCCTAATTAAAGATAAATGTTTAAATGCATTTTGGAATTTATGTTCAAACTCAGAGACTAGGCCTATACTAACGTTAGGACTTGCCATTCTGAAGCTTCAACATCCACTCCCCGTAAATTCTCTCGTCGATTACGCACGCATCTAGCATCAGGAGCAGGCGGACCGGCACAATTGCCGCGCTGTTAATTTGCACCTACTGGAAAGTGTGTTTATGTTGTGCGTGAATTTGTTGTGTACATTTTTGATATTCGTGCGATGCTGTCATGATGTAACTTTTGGACCAATCAGAAAACAGGGATGGAAGATCACGTCACGGCACAACGTATCCAATGAAATCCTTTGAGTGGTTCGCCTTGATAGGATATAGACAGGGGACCAGTCTAGCCTCGGTTTGGCCTCGAAGACTGTAGAATTGATTGAAAATGGATTCCGCTTGGTAAGTGTACCGCGTAGGGTGTACATGCAATATAAACGAAGCGTATGTGTACATTTTTATAGTTATTTACAATGCATCAATAAATGAAATTATTTAAAGACCATACAAAATGGTAAATATTTTCAACCCTGTTTTAAAAAGTAAGTAATTTCAAGTCGGAATCATCAAAATAAGACTTTCATTATTTTTATTTAACCTTCAAAAACCTATGAAAATGTACTTCGCCACTACCGCGAACCGACAGGCCAGAAACAAAAGCCGTCGAGGACACTTTCACTGAGCCTATTTTTAAGTCATTTTTCATTGTAGTTTAATTTGCTATTTTTTTTTCTTTTATCTGTTTTTAAATTTCATGTAAGTTTATTATCTGTACTTGTCTGTACTTTTATATAATTATAATGAAATTGGACTTTGGATTTGAAAGAAGCCGTCGAGGTGGTAGGCATTTGAAGCATAAAATTAACACTTTGATTACCCAGCGCTTAAAGCCAGTTGAAAAGTGTGACAGTTTTCGAAGGGGTGTTTCCACAAGTAACCTCACCCCAGTACCAATTGAGCATAATCAGAGGCCTAGTATTATACATGTGGAGGTTTCACACACTAGTAACGCTGTTCCTCGCTCCAGACAACCAAAAGCAGTGCCCAAAAAGGTTTGTTTTTTACCCCCTTAATGAAAGTAAAAAGGGGACAAGGGGGAAGGGGGTTTACTTTTTTAAGGGGGGCCGAAAAAGTAATGTGGTGATGATGGTGACGGTAATGATAATAAAAATTGTTGACAATCGATGGTGAGAATAATAAAAAGAATGAGAATACTGAGGGTTTAATGATAAGACAATTTAGGGGAGAATGATGAAAACAATGGGGGAGTTTTGGGGTGTTTCATTTGGGTTTTTCATTTTTTTAAAAAACAGGAAAAGTAAAAAGGGGAAGAGATTTTAAATGGGGCGGGAGGGGGAAAGATGTAAAGGGAAAAAGGGGTAAAAAGGGGTGAGATGGGGTGGGGGAAATAAATACATTTAAAATTTTAAATGGTTACAATAATGAAAATTTGGGGGGTTCAAAACTTGACGCCCCGCTTGCAACAGATCCGCAACAACTATAGAATAGGTAATTTTTTGCTGATGTAAGGCCATCGATTCAGCAGGACGTGTGCTTTGAGAAAGCATCGGGTTATAATTGTTTTTTAATGGGGTAATTACGGGTTTAAAGAAAAAGGGGGAAGAGTTTTTTAAAGGGAGGTTACTGGGGGGGAAGATGTCGGCGGAGTAGTGGGTAAAAGTGGGTGAGATGTGGGGAGGGGGAAAAAACAGGTAAATTTACAATTTTAAAGGTTCAAAAAATGAACAATCAGAGGGGAAAAACAGCATGGGGTTGGAGAATAGTGGTTTTGGGGAAAAAAATTGAAATGATGTTGAATCACAGGGAAACCCAAAGCCCAGTTGAGAAATTTGTTTATGTGAAGGGCGGGTTTTGAGGTTTTTCGAAAGGAAAAATTTTAAAAAGCCATGCATAGGGTGAAAAAATTAATTAAACGGACATTTTTTGGAGGGAAAGGGGGGCGGGGCTGGGTGGAACCAAAGGCCAACTTGACGTTTCCGCTTTCAAAAGATCCGCAACAACTATAGAATAGTTAATATTGCTGATGTAAGGGCCCTCGATTCAGCAGGCCGGGGCTTTTGGGGAAAACATTGGGTTGGGAATTTTTTTTTAAAGGGGTAATTTCTGATATTTTAGGAAATTTTTAAAAAGGAGTATGTTCCCCAAAAACAGTCCTCTTTTAGGAGGGTGCGGTTTTTCTGCAGTGGGAAAAAGAGGATGCCCCCCAATCCTCCTCATTTTCCCTGCAGTAAAAATTTTCCCCCTCGGGGGAAATTTCGGTGGGGCCATTAAAATTTTGTTATGACGTCCAAATCAGTCCTCTTTGAGGAGGGGTCCCTCCCCAACCTCCTCCTCCCTCAAAGAGGGGCCATTGGGAGACAGTTGAAATTTTGTTATGACGTCAATGCTCCTCAAAAAACTGTTTTTAAAAAACGTTCCTTGGGGGCGCGCGCGGGGGTGGGGGGCCCCCTCCTCAATCTTGGTCGTAATTTTGGGAAAACTCCCCCCTGCCTTCCCTCCTCAAAAAACCGGTTTAGAACGTCTCGGGCCCCGCGTGGAAATTGGGGCAGTTTTTTGGGGGGTGGGGGGAGAAAGGGGGGCAGCTGCACTTTATGATTTCGGGGCATCGTTGATTGGTTTAATGTTTTCGCGTTTTTTTTGGGGGCAACCACACCCTTTTGATTGGGTTTTTCGGCGACGCGAAGGGTGGTAAAAAGTATAAAGACGAAAATTTTTAACCAAACCTCAAATTTTTCCCAATATTTTCGCCAATATTCTAACAAAAACATTGCATTGTTGCTCGTATACGCTACTTGTTTGTGAACAGTCGACAAACGGCAATACTTTGGTTAAAAGAACGGTGGTTTTTATCGGTCCCCATGCCCCCCCTGTGGTTCCCCCTGGGCGTGGCGTTGCTGGGCCCCAAGGGCCCCGGCACCCCACCACCGACCGATGGGGCACGAAGGGGAAGGAGGAGAAAGCTCATTCCTCCCCCACATGATAATGCTGGGTGGGCGGCCCAGGTGTGACACATGGCAAAATTTTTTCTAAAAAAGCTCCAAGGAGACCCGTGGGGTCTGCCCCGTTCATCAAAATTTCTGCGTGAGCAACGAAAGTTGCCCACATCCACCCATGTTGAACAATTAACCAAGGGATTAGCTGCCGACCCGAAACATCAACCCCAGGTGAACCAATTCCCAAAAATGTAAAAAAGGGAAAGGGGGAGTCAAGCCCCAAGCTGTACTTTCCACCGGATGAACAACAGGGGAAAAGGGGGGGGCAAAAGGGGGGCGATTTCAAATCGTGGGGGAGCGAATTTTTGTTGTCAAAAAATTTAAGGGGGCGCACCTACATTAACATAAAAGTACTTTTTTTCCCCCAGCAAATTGCTTGCTGGCAAGAAATTAAAACTCCCTGGGGCAGTGGGGTCCCTCAAACAACAGAGTCCGCCATCACTAAAAATCTTCCCAAATTTAGCTGATTAACAAAGATGTTAACTGTTGATTAACTGAAAGGTATTGTCTACCTGTTGCAGATGATGAAGAAAGGGGCCCACATGGGGGGGAGGGGAATGTTTGAAACGCAAAAAGACGGACCCCTTTTAAACAAGTGATGACAAAAAATCCCCGGATCAAATCATCAGAATAAGTTATCAGGGTTCCCGAGTCTACCGCCGAAGGGGTGTGGTTTTTTTGGCTGGCAGTGGGGTACGGTGTCTTTTCGGGGAGACCCAGTACACCTTGGGGGAAATTTTGGGGAAGGCCTTTAAAAGCGGGGAAAAAACCCTTCAGCCGGAAAGTTTTGCTGTGTTTTGGGGCAGAAAACATCATTTGGTGTTGAAATTTGATTGGGAAAGGACGAGGACGTGTACTCTATCCAAAATGATATTCTGAATGAAGGGAAATCCGAAACAGAAGGACCCTGAACCTTGTTGACACTTTCGACGATAGAAACCGGGGAAATTCCCCCCGTTTCCCTGTCGTGAAAAGGTCATGGAATTAAATGTCCTTGTTTAATTGAACACCTTTAAAGAACCCCGGTTGAAGACGATTATTTTTTTGGGTTTTCATCTGCAAAGTATTAAATTTCCCGAAATTTTTTGTTTTTTTTTGAAGATACTAAAAGGGCACCAAAAAAATAATTTAATGATTTAATTTTTTAAATCAAATTTAAATATGGTGAGCCGTGTTTGTGCTGTGTTTGACGAGTAGAAATTTCATTTTATTTCTTTTCAAAATTTTTTTCCCGGGGAAAAAAAATATAAAAAATTTTTTAATTTAAAAAAACAAAAGGTAAACCCCAAAGGGGGGCAAAAAAGTAACCAAAATTCTTTGAGTTGATCTCCCTTTTATCTCCCCTTAGGAAATAAATAAAAATTGAATCCACAGGAAAAATAAATGGGAGGCACACTTTTAATAAAAAAAATAATTTTAATAAAAAAAAAAACTTAAATACTACACAGTTTGGGTTAAGGGGACTGCCAGGCCAGGACAATAAATGTTTTCTAATGAATTAACAAATAAAGATAAACTATAAATAACTGTTTCTTTTTTAAAATTTTTATTGGACCCTCCCAATCTTTGGGGAAACTATAAAAAGAATGATGAGCAATTTGGGCCTTGCCATTTTGATGAGAAAACTTAATAACTTAGTATTTTATATTAACATGGATTAAACAATAGGAATTCCCAAAATTTTTTATAAAACATTTTTAAAAACAAACAAAAATTGAAAAAATGGTTTTATTGTTTAAAAGGAAGAAAAACTTGAACACCCCGTCCCGGAAAAACAATTTTATTGGGAAATTTAAATTAAAACCTTTTTTGGCCTAAAAAAAAAAAAAGGGTGAAAAAGTCTTTGTACCTTTTCCCTTTCTTTGCTGGGTGGGGAGGACAGGGCCCAGACGGGGCTGCATACCCCAAAATTTGGGGCTGCTAATTGGGATCAATGAAATAAAATTTTAGGGTGCCCCCGTTTTTAAATTCTCCCAATAAATCCATTTACCTTGTGGGTTTGAAAGGGGTTTGGGCTTTTCGATGGAATGGACCGGGGCATGGGGGCCCATCATAACCGATATTCTTTAATGAATGGGAAACCCGGGAAACCCAAGAACATTTTTACCTTTGATAGAAAATCCAAAATTTTTCCGTTTTTAAAAACGAACGAGGTCATGGAAATTAAAAGGGCTTGTTTAATTGAACACTTTGAACAGAACCCAAGGGGTTTGAAACGATTATTTTTTGTTCATTCATCTTTTTAAGTATTTAATTTGCCATATGTTGTTGTTTATTTTTTGGGGTACTAAAGGACCCAAATAATTAAATTTTAAAGATTTAATTGTTAATTTTTAAATTAAGTTTAGTATGAACGGGACCCCCCTTTTAATAAAAAAAAGTTGTTTTATAAGTTGCAATGTTGAGAAAAAAAATTTTGGGAAAATTTCCCTTTAAAAATTTTTTTTCCTTTGTTTGTTGTTAAAAAATTTAACATGTTAAAAAAATTCAAATTGAACGTAGTGATCAGTTGGGAAATTGAATTGGGGCCCGTTTTTGCTTTGGGGAAAAAAAATAAACTTGTTCTCATACCTTTTGTGGTTTTTTTTTTTTTTTTATTATTTTTTATTCCTTAAGGGGGGTAGAAAGGGGGGGGACAAATAAAGTGAAAACAGACGAACGACTGTACATGAAGCTATTCAAATGATTTGTTAAATATAATTTTAACACCAATAAATCTTTACATCAATATATTTTCAAATGGTTTTTTGGTTTTAAATTAAAAAAATTTTATAAACTGAAATTTTTTTTGACGTCAATGCTCCTCAAAAAACTGGTTGAAAAACACGTCCCCCGGGCGGGGGCGCGCGTGGGGACCCTCTGGGCGCGCGCGGGGAAGTTGGGCGCGGAAACAAGCTCAGCATGCATATTGGGGTTTCAAGGGGGTTTAGATGAATTTAAAAGGGGGAGGTGTAGTTTGGGGGTGGAGGGAGGGCAAGCGCAACGTGGAAGGGGTTGGGTTTGTGGTGGGGGGAGGAAAAGCCAGCTCATATTGATGATTTTTGGCAAATTGAGAAGTCGTTTCTCCATCCCCTCTTCATTCACATACACTGGCCCGAAATTTATTGACAACACCCTGATATCTTCACCCGTATGGTCACTATTTGTACATTTTTCCAGTATGTAAAAAGAAAGGGAAAATTAAAATTATTGAACAGAACGTATCGAATAAATACTCATCCGGGAAATTTCGAGAATGGGAAAGTTCCCAAAAACTTTACGCACGTTGAAGTTATTTTAAGGGAAACGTTGCAGTATGCTGTAGTTGTTGGAAACTTGGGAAAATGCGGGTTTCTAGTGAAAAGAATCCCTCAAAGTTCAAATAAACGGGAGCCTACATCCCAAAACCTCCGGGGAAAATAAAAAAGGCTCCCTTTTTAAACCAACACTATTCCCAAAAAAGTTATTTTCCCAGTCTTTTTGAATATTAATGTTCGATTTAACTTTAAAAAAAATATTCGTGTATGTCTGTGTTTTTTAAAAGTAGCTTTGTTTTTTAAAAAGGATAAGTGTGATTACTTTTCCCTGTAAACAAATTTTTTTTTCTCATACTTTTAAAATAACGTTAATTTAGAAATTATTTCAATCTGACATAAAACAATTTGCTTAATTTTTAAGGGGTTTTTTTTTCCTAGCTTAATTTGTTCTTTTTTATTTCTAAAAAACCAAAAATAAATTAAACTTTTTTAGTCTCTGACGAAAAAAAGTAACCTACATTATTTTTTATCTATAAACCTTCCCAAATTCACTTCATCTAACTTTATACAGAACAAAACAACATCTATACAAAGGGATTTCATTAACTGTGCATAGGGGCAAAGGGGCAACGACTGTGAGCCAGTCACTTCCAACTTAAATTTATGGTTTAAACGTCTTTTTTGCATCTATTTGTAACTAAAAAACAAAAAAAAACTCCCAAAAAAAATCCGAATTATTATTTTATTCTATTTCTCTTTTAAAATATCCAATTATCCAACTGCCTTAAATAAAAACCCAAAACAGCCATATTACTTAGAAAAAATTTAAAATACGAACTATTGTTTTCTCCCAAACAGCCCTGTTTTTTCCAAATTTTTCCGGGACGATGGGAAAAAGGGAACAAGGCGAAAATCAAAGATTTAATTTTCTGACCAAAAATAAAAAATTTTTTTAACCCATTTGTAAAAAAATTTTTTAAAATATCAATGTATCGTTTTTTTTAAATTATCGTTTTGATATAAAATTGATTAACAAATAAATGAAAAAATTTCCCGTCAGTATCCGGGGACAGTACGATTTCTGTTAAAAAGTTCCTTTTTTACATTTCTTTTAAAAGAGGGGGCCTTTTTTAATTAATTTTGCTTTTGGTTTTTCCCCCTTTAAAAGGGCCTCCCGCATTTTTCTCGGGTACAATCATTTCCCTTTCCGAAGTATAAAAACCACCCCCCGGGGTTTCTCCCTTTTTTAATTTTTTTTTTAATTTTTTTTATATTTTTTTTATTTTTTATATTCCTTTTAAGGGGAAAAAGGGGGGGGAAAAAATTGAAAACAGACCCAAAAAAATGACTGTACTGGAAAAGGTTTAAGTATGATTTTTAAATTTTAAATTTTAAAAACCCCAAAAACAATCTTTACATCAATATATTTAAAGATGGTTTTATATTTTTTTAAATTGGGGAAAAAATTTGATAAACTGAAAACATTAAGTATTATTATTATTATTATTATTTTTTTTTAAATTTAACAAATTCCGGGGTTTAAAAATTTTTTTGGTTTTTTTAAATTTAATTTTAAACCCGAATTTTGACATCAATATTTAAGGAAAGGTTTTTATATTGGTTTTAAATTTTGGGAAAAAATTTGATAAACTGAAAAATTTAATTTTTTATTATTATTTTTTTTTAAAACTATCAAATTCGGGGCCTTTTTGAAAATTTTTGGGTGGGCCGAACATGGGGAAATTTGGGGAACTCGTGGAAAACAACATTGGTTTAAATAATTAACCCCTTTTGGGCCGTTAAAGGGGGGGTTACCCCAACAAAAAGGGCCCTTTGAAACTTTTTAAAAAAAAAATTATCCAAAAACATTTTTTTTAATACGGGGAAAGTGTATTCGATAAAATCGTTCACGACGTCGTTCTTGTTGATATGGAAAAAAAGTCCCACAATCTTTTCTCTTTGGGGATTCCCCGACTCGATGTAGCAAGAAGTGATGGGAAAATTGACCGCAGACAGCAGACAAAAGGGGCCCTGAAGGGTTATTTATTATTTGGGTTTTTTCCCTTGTTCTTTAAAAATTTTTTTAACTCGGGGAACTGCAGTGGTAACCTTGGGAAAAAATACTTTTCCCCCATTTTCGTGGGGTATATTCCCACCCCAAAGTTGTCCTGGTTTGTAATAGGGGCTGTGTTCACCACAAAAGGGGCCCCGGACGGGTCTTTCCCGGGGAAATTTTTCGGAGGGAAAACCCCCCTGAAAAAAAAGTTTTTTTTAACGGTCTCTAATTTTAAAAAAGTCTAATTTCCGAGCTGTCCCTGGGTTTGGGGCCCCTTTAACCCGGGGTAGTCGAATATGATGTTTCGAGCCTGATCTATTTCCCAAAAAGTTGTTAAAATTTCCCCGTAGAGTCACGTTCAGTTTCCTTGGGGGGAGAGGCAAAGTGCATTTCAACCGTGGGTTTCCCCTGTTTGACGGTTAAAATGTCCCAAAAAACCCGGTCAGGGGTGAAATCAAAAACGTCAGGGAAAACCCCTTTGGGGGAAACCCCACGACCATGCTCGTTGCCTTCATTCTGGTACAATTTTTTCTGTTCCCGAGAAGAGGGTTTTTGCTCCTGGAATTATTGGACGCATCGGAAAAATTCGGGTTTGGGGGGAGTATACGAATCGATCTCCATCTAGGTACCCGTCAAAAGTTTGCGTTCAGATGCTGAAAGTTAAAGGGGGTTTTTAGTATGTCCGTTGGAAGCTACATTTCTCACCCGCCTAACCCAAAGCGGTGTCGGAAAAATTTTCCGGGGAAAAAACGTGATCCTTTAGGGTGTCAAGTTGCCTTTGGGGGGAAAAGATTTATTTTGGAAAAGGGGCGCGTTTGATGGGAAATTTTTTGGGGTTTCCTTTTTTTAATCTTTTGGGATGAAGCATGACCGCGGGCTCTTTTTTCTTTTCTGATTCCGGGGCCGGGTTTGAATCATCCCTTTTTGGGTTTGGGTTTAACCATCAAACTCCTTTCTGCGTATAAGTTTGAGTTTTGAAACCACCCCGTTTAGCATGTGTCTGTCTTGGGAAAAAAAATGTCACTGTGTATGGGACCAATCATATCCACCACGCGGGTTCCTTTTGATGTATTGAAAGCGGGCTTTGGGGGCCCTTTTGGCAGCGTGTTCTGCCCTTTGGGGGTGGGAAACCCTTTGTCCAGTTGTATCTTTGTGAAAGAAAAGAAAATTTGGGGAAACCGGGATTGGGCCATAACCAAAAACTTTTATTTATGGCCGGTAAGGGGGGGGGGGGTAGAAGCAAAATAAGGGATCGTTTAGGGGCCCTGATCTGACTGAAAAAGGGCTGAAAAACCCCGTTGGGTAAGAAGAAATCGTCTGTCAATTTTGTACCGTCGCTTTGACCCTTTTGCTTTGATAAAGTTGTGTTTGGGAAAAGATCAACGGTCTTCCCCCCGGGTCCGGATGACAACCAAAAGGCCCTCCCTCAAAAAGTTGAATGGGATGGAATTTCCCTGGGCCCCTTCCGTACTAGTCTGGGGGGAGGGGGGAAATAATCCCGTTTGGGCTTGCCCTTTCAGGAATGATCTTTTCAGAAAGACATGCTGATGCCACGGTGGTTCTAAAAAAAGATGTCAATGACCTTTTTGCCCCTTGCCCCGGCATAGAAGTGACCCGTCTGCCTTGTGTTTTTGTTTTTTAGACCTGCCCCGCTCCGGGGATTAATACTTTGGGGGCTTGTTTTGTATTGGCCCCCGGAGCCCCGGGTTTGGCTGCCATTTTATATTCTTTTTCCCTTGGGGCATCTTGGGGGATGCCAAAACCATGCGAAGGCCTGCGTCCCAAAAAATCTTCAACCCAGGGTTTAAAGAGGTAAACCCGAAAGGGGCCCCCCCAAAATACCCCAAGTCCAAAAAGCGCTGCGTGCAGGTTTTCAAAACACAGGCAACCCTTAACTTGCTGTGTATTTAAACTTTAAAATGTTTTGAGTAGGAATGTTTTGGGTTCTCAAAAGCGACAGGGTTTAAGTCGGTGAGCGCCGCTGTCTGGTTTGTTTCCCATGACCCCCCGGGAAAAAATGGAATCTCGCCTGTTCGTCTTTTATCTTTTTTCAATGGGGTTTAAAAAGACCTTTTTTTTTCAGAGGAATGTAATAGGGGTTGTCGTACATTTTTTTAAACGATATTCCATATTTTCCCTTCCCGTTCCCCGATCCGTAATAAAATTTCCCCCTTATCACCTACTTTTTGTTGTACTAGTATTAGTAACACGAACATGGAGTGAAATGGATGAACGTCCCACAGTGCGGGGGGTGTTTGGGGGATGCTGTCGTTGACATTGAACCCAAATAATGTCCTTTAAACGGCCGTGAAAAAACAAACTTTCCCCCCCATTTTTCGTCAAATTTTTTTAATGTATTTATTTAAGATATGGTGACTTTTGTCGTAGTGGGGGGCTTAAAAACGGTTTAAGTTCTTTGGAATAGTAACCCCCTCCCCTCGTGTGCCCGTGTGGGGCCCCCGTGTTCCCCCAAAATTTTTAAAATATAATTGTCACCTTGGGAAAACGAGCCCAAAGGGTGGATAGACGAACTGGCCATGGCAACTTTCCCCTTTCCCGTTAACGTTTAGAGGGGGGCAAATTTTCAAAAAGTGAGCCCAAAATGTTGGGGGGGATGAACATTCTCGGCTTTGCTTGGGGCGTCCCTAAAAAACGGGCCTAGTTCATTCGTTTGTTTAAAACGGGTGACGTCCGGGCGTCTTTATAGAGCGTGCAACTTGGACCCTATTTTGAATTTTTTTCCCAATTCCCAAACCCCTTTCACCAAATTTTGGGGTTTCCCCCCTTTCCTTTTGGTTTCAGTATTTTTTTCCCTTTTTACAGGTCGTCCTTCTGAACTGCATGTTGTAGTTCTTGTCAGAAAGTTCCGTCCCAAATTTCTCTCCTTGTGTTCAAGGCACAGGGGGGGGCGGGGGATTCTGGTGTTTATGGTAAACAGTTCGGTTTGGGCCGGGTTGGTAAATAACTCACGGAAGGGCCGGCCTGCTGATGCGAACCGTATCTCCAACCTCCCCAACTTGAAAAAGTTTTTAGGGGGGGAGTCGGGGTGTCAACGCCTGTCTTATTCGATGTTGGAAATATTTACAGGGGTGGATTTTTTCTTTGTGAAACAAGATTGTAGCCAGAAAATTTAAAGCGGGGGGGAAAAACCCCCTTTTTGGTACGTGTTGTTTGGGCCCTAAAAATTTTCCCTTTTTTTTCTTCAGATGTTAAAAACTCTCAACAATGCTGGGCTTTGGTTTTTATTTTGGTAGTGAAAAATAGATATTGTTTTCTTGGGGAAAAACAAACTTTTTTATTAATAAATTCAGCCCTTTTCGGTTGGGAAACAGACGCGGGTTTCTCCCCCCTTTTAAAAACTTTTGAAGGCTTTCACTAAAATTTCCCATCTTATCTTTCAGAGGAACGACCCACGCATACTTAAAAACATCGTTTCTCCGCAAAAACACCCGGTCCCAGTGGTTTTTTTTGAGCAAGGGGCATATTTCACCTTTCCCTTGGGATCGAGCCAAATTTGACCCCATTTCTTTAAAATTTTCCGTATTGGTTTGTGATCTTGGGGCGGGGTTCCCCCCAACCATACAATTATTGTTTCTTTGTGACATTTATGCCGTCTCCCCTTGGAGGCGGAAAACCCCCACCCAAAAGGCTACGGCGGGGGGTTTGGGGGCGTAATAAACCCTTCAGGTATGCCCCGCCATCGGGAAACCGAGTTTGTAAAGATGACGGTGGCCTAAAAGCCCAGGCCCAAAAGGGTTTTCAAAAAAGGGGGCCAAGTCGGACTTTGGGGAAACATTACAGGGGGCAAAACCAAAAAATGACGAAAAACCCCAAAAAACCCAATATGGGTCCATTTTGTATTGGGTTTTCGGGTTTTCTCTCTTTTTTTCACCCGAAGGGGGAAGGGGGGATAGATTTTAGCTTCGGCAAAAAAGGGCAGGTAGACCCCAAATTTACCCCCGGATTTTTCAGCTCAACCAAAAATTTGTGGGGTAGGTGACGGGGTTTTCTTCTAACTTGGGTGGTTCTCCCGGTGTTTCTAACTTGGGGTTTCTTTTTTTCTCACTATTCATTTGCAAGTTCATGGTTAGCGGGTTCCCCCCGATTTAAAAAAGGTGTACCCCCTGAAGTGTCTGATGATACATTTTATTTTTTTCTTCGTCTGTGATATCCCTTTCCGAGCAGAGTCCCCTTTTTCGTCCAAACCGTGCACTACACGCGTTGTTGGATTTTTTCCCCCAGTCTTGCAGCTTGCAGTTGCGAAAAGGGGTTTGGGAACAAGTACCTTTTTTTGGTGTGCTGCATCGTTTCTTGAAGAAAACAGACCGGCAAATCCCAGAATAGGGGACTGCACCCAGGAAACCAATTTTTTATGGGAAAAATTTTTTTCTTCTGGATAGTTTTGGTGGCGAGGGTTTTTTTTGATGCTTTATTTTTTTTGTTTTCTTTTTTCGGGGGGTTTCAGACTTATGTTCCCATTTGAGGATGTTGAGGGGACCCCCCACCACAAGGATAAGGGTCAACCATGGATTAAATTTTACGCTGTTTGGATTTCCTTTTCTGGGGCTTGCAGGTACGGGGGAAAAGGTTCCCCACCTTTTTAAAATCTTCAAATGGGAAGATTTCTCGGTCCTCACTTCATTTATACCTTCGGGAAAATACACAATTTGGTTTTTACCCGGAAAAAAGTGGGTCCTTAGTCTCATTTCCCCGGACGTTTCGGGGTTTTTGATCGAAAAGGTAACCGTAGGGTGGTAAAGTGGCATCTCGGTGGCTTTCCATAAACCTTTTTATTTGGTGGGGGGAATTTTTTTTGCCAGATGGTTTTCTGGGAAGGTCCCTGGATTTTTGAAAAGGGCGGGGTAATTTCGTTGAGACCAATCGGGGCATTTTTTGCCCTAAAGGGAAAAAATTTTTGGGGAATCAACACAATGGAAATATTTATGATGACTGCCCTTGGTAAAAGCTCCGTAATCCTTTGCTGTTGCCATTTCAGAAGGGGATACGACCACTATCATATTGTTCCTGGATCGATTTTTATTTTTTGTCTTGAAAGGTCATCTGGAATACCTTTCCAAAAATTGTATATCACGAACCACGTTTCCCAAAAGAGCGTAAGCATGTTGAAACCCCCGTAGCACCACCGAATTTGTCTGGGGGAGGGTTTTTCAGGGATCAATTTTTATTTTATCTTTATCCAAGTGAAGCATCTGAATGATAAAGTTTCCCATACTTTAAAGTGTGACGACTTAATCATTTGCAGATGATTTCAACTCCACCTCACTTTTACTGTAGTTCCCTAATTAAAGAAAAATTTTATCATTTTGGAATTTAGTTCAAAACTCAGAGACTAGGCTTATAACGTTAGACTTGCCATTCTGAACTAACATCCCCCCTTTTCTCGTCGTTTACGCACCGCATCAGCACGGCCCCACTTGCCCCCGTTAATTTCCCTACTGGAAGTGTGTTTATTTGGGGGAATTTGGTTTTTTGATATTCGTGCATCTGTCATGATGTAACGGAAATCAAAAAACAGGGATGAAAGATACGCCCGGCACAACATCAATGAAACCTTTGAGGTTCGCCTTGATAGGTATGACGGGGGACCATTAGCCTCTTTTTGCCTCAAAATTAAATTGATTAAAAATGGATTCCGCTTGGTAAGTGTCCGGTAGGGTGTACATCAATATAAACAAGCGTATTTTCATTTTATAGTTATTTAAATGCATCAATAAATAAAATTATTTAAAGACCTAAAATGGTAAATATTTTCAACCTTTTTAAAAAAAGAAAGTAATTTCAAGTCGGAATCATCAAAATAAGTTTTTTTTTTTTTTAACCCCTTCAAAACCTATGAAATGTTTCGATCCCCCGGAACCGACAGGCCAGAAAAAAAACCCGTCGGGACACTTTCACTGAGCCTTTTTTAAGAAATTTTCATTGTTTTTAATTTGCTATTTTTTTTTTATCTTTTTTTTTAAATTTTCATGTAATTTTATCTGTACTTGTCTGTTTTTTTATATAATTATAATGAAATTGGATTTTGGTTTGAAAAAGCCTCGGGTGGTAGGCATTTGAGCATAAAATTAACACGAGCCTAAAACCAGTTGAAAAAATGTGGTTTTTCAAGGGGGTTTTACAAGTAACCTCACCCAGTACCAATTTACAAAACAAGGCCTGTTATACTGGGGTTTCACACTAGTAACGTTCCCCTCCGACAACCAAAAAAAGGGGCCCCAAAAAGCAAGTTGGTGTTTTAAGCCCCTTTATGACAAATGGTGAACCCTTTGTGATTAAATTCGGGATCGTTTTTTTTTTTTATTACAGGTCCTGGGTGCAAATGCATGATGATCCCCCTATTGCGATCTAAAAGTTACATTACCCGGCTTCCCTTTTTGTCAGTTACCGTTTGTCCGGGGGGGGCATCTTTGTTCTTATCTCGTCTTTTGGGGACTTTGAAAAGGCACCCGTTTTAAATCCCCTTTACATCTTGACTTTTTAAAAATTTTTTTTTAACCCTTTTTACGTCTGTATGCCCTCTGGGCCCCCTTGCGAAAAAAAAAAATTTCGCAAATGCAGGATTTTTTATCTCGTGGGGGAAACGCCATACCTCATCATGTTGTGTTCATGGCGACTTCAATGTCCGGGTTGATGAAACAATAGGGGTCAACATCTTTCCTTTAAATTTTTAATTTTAATTTTCAGATATTCAAAGGGCCCACATTTTGGGGGTCACACTCATTTTGATTTCGAAGACTTTCACCCCCTTTGCACACTAAGATTCTTCTGGGGCAGCCATCGTCATTTGGGTATCTGGTGTCATTTGCTCGCCCTGGGCCATCAAGAAGTCTGTTTCACCAGACTTCGACATCAATTTGGATGATTTAAACGGAATTGGTTCTTGGCCCCTTCGATTTAAAAATTTATGGCTTGCAAAACGGGGTATTCTTGCAAGGCCCCCCCAAAAGAAAAATTTGAAAAACCCTTTTTTGGGGGTTTTCT